>VDFB02019330.1:0-15334 GCA_007258455.2 Sequoia sempervirens
TGGTTTGTCTTTGTTGAAGTCATGATGGATGCCCAGTTTGGGCCTAAATGATGTATTTACTTTTCTAAATATCATTACAATCATCTTTCTTACTGATAAAAAAATTTCATTTTTTATAATTATTAAAAAAATCAAACTCAAGATATAAAAAGTTTTAAAAAATTATTGCAATTAAAAAATATAGTGAAACTCAAATTTTAGAAAAGGAATCAAACATAAATTAAATTACCTTATATACTTGGAAATTCTATGATAAATGCCATTAATTGTTCCTTCTATTGAATTTTACAAAGATGTTTCATATTTTAGGTATGTTAAAGTATGCTCATCTTAGAAGTAATATTTAGCAAACAATAAGTCTCATACATGAATGCTAATAGTTTCCAAGTTGTGAAAAATTATAATGTCTTATCGATTGTGATGAGGTGAATGTGAACGGGTTTAGTCAATATCTGATAATCATAAATAGGTTTATTCAAGACCTAATAATCATAAATAGGTTTTTGGTAAGACTAGAATATGTGTATACATTTATGTGTGTGATTTTATATTATTGTGATAATATCTTAGATTACCAATGGAAATTGAATTAAATGTTTCAAATATTGATTATAGTTGGTTATCCTTTTACTTGCACTCTAACATAAACATTATTTCAAATATGTTAAATGTTATTCTTTTTTTATTAGTAAAAAAGGCTAGCATATCATTTGTAAAAAAAATAATGTAATTTTTTTTAACACTATAGGATTTGTGAGCTACAGGCTTAAATATATTGACTAGGAGGGTCATTACTAATAATCAAAATGCTAGTCCATAGAGCCATATATTGGTTATATCTAAGTGGTGGGGATAACTTAATTTGGTTGCTACCACTAGTAATTCAAGAGTAAAAATTAGCACTAATCACTTTTTCAAAAGGTATAGAAAAATTAAATTATTTTATAGGTTGTGGGGAGGTGAACGGAAACAAGTATAACTAGGGCTCAATAACTATATAACTAGTTGTAGACACCAAAATCTGGTTTACGCCTGCGACTTCCATATTCTTTGTAATTCGTATTCTTCACGGTCATGATTAAATAATGTCAATTATTTAATTAATTCACCTTAACATTAATTCTTCTATTGATTAAATAATATTAATTATTTAATTAATTCATTTTCTTTTATTTCTTCTATTAATTAAATAATCTTAATTATTTAATTAATTCACACTTTTCTTTATTCTATCTGATTAATTAAATAAATGCTTTTTATTTATGTTACTAATTAACCTTATCCGTCTTGTCAAATTAAATAAATTCTTATTTAATTTATTCTTTATCACATTTCAACTATAATTAAATAAATTCATTATTTATTTAATTATTCATTTAAATCCTTCATCATTTAATTAAATAAATCTTATTTTATTTAATTATTCTTTAAAATATTGGTCTTGAATTAAATGAATTATTTAATTCATTAATTCCTTTAACACATTTCCTCTATATTTTGAATAATTGTGAGTTATCTTCAAGTATTCACTTTGTTCGACTTCGACATCTATTTTAATGCGTTCGGTTAACTATTGATTTTAATACGAGTGGTAATCTCTTCGTCAAATTCGGTCGATGCGTCCGATTCTAACTCAATTAGGTGTACATGTGGTTAATTAAATATTCTTATTTAATTAATTAGGTGTTAATCGTGCATTCGAACAAAGTCGTTATAATCAATCTTCATCTTTGTCATGCAAGATATTTCTTATGTTTTGAATGTGGTGAAGATTAAAATTTTATTTAATCTTGTTCTATTCTAATTTGAATCCTTTCATGTCGTGCATCAGGTTATCCGGATATGTCTAATCAATGAATCTCAATTTAATGCGATTTGATCTTTCAATCTTGGCACAATGGATTGAATAATCAATTTTCTATAAAATTGATTTGTCATTCTTCATTCAATCTCTCTACATAGAATTTTATAACTTTTGAGAGCACTTTGTCTTGAATCTTGATATTTGCTAATCACTATCTTAGGCTATACTTGCACGAACTTAAATCGGGGCAATTATACTACCTAAACAAAATGGAGAAAGGGCAATCGAATGAATCATGGAATTATGTTTGAAAATTGGTGAGATTGTTCTAGTTTAATTACGTTTTTACTTTCCCATGTTCTTTGTTGCTTAACAAATGAATTTGCATTTTAGATTTTAGTATTGTATGCATGTGTGCTTCTAATGATCTTCTTTGTTGTCTATTGTGCAAAGCTTTTATTTGGCGTTACATTTGGTGAAACCGACGTGAAGACACCATCTTCGCGAATCCGTAGATCTTTTAATTTTGGTTTTTGCAGATTTTTCGTACGGAACGACGTATCTGACAATTCCTGAACCGCAATTGAATTTCTGAACCGCATCTGACATAGAAACGACGCATCTGACAAATCCTGAACCGCAATTAATTTCCTGAGCCGCAACTGAAATAGAAACGACGCATTTGACTGGTAACAAAGTGACGCAATTGACTGGTAAAATTTTATTTCTGCTTTTGGCAATCTGGAATTTTCAATTGTTTTTCGTGTTACTGATATTTGATTTTCAGCGTGTGGCCATTTGGAGTTAACAAGCTTTTGTAGGATGATTGATGAAGACAATATTGAAAATTACTAATGAGATCTTCTGCAGGACGCTTGTCGAAGACCCTAGTTAAATTTTGAAACAAATTGTTTGGTAGCGTAGCAAATCTTTCGTTTGGTTAAAATTAACAAGTGTCTACTATGTTTGGTGCGAAAGCACAAGTCTGGTTACCCTTACGACTTGGTATATCGAAGTATCCTCCTTAGCGCATCCATGCAATCCCTGGGTGTAAGAGAAACGGTTACTAACTCTAGAACTTGGGCATGTTCTAGTGGGAAAAAGTACTTACCCCAGGATGACTCAAACCGGTAGCACCCTGAACCTGAGGGACTTCCAACCATTATATAAAAGTGGATTCTTGAAACCCAAGAATCCACAGTGTGGTTCGAGCAAGATGGATCGAAGGGGACTCGCGCCCGATATGGATCACACTTACGAACGGAATGCCGAATTAAATACCTTTTGTTTTAGAGACCAACCTATTTGGCCCGTTAGCGAGTATTGAGTCATGAGAGTCACGGTATCATGCCAGAAGATACTCACCAGTCCCTTGATGAGATGGCGGTTCTTGGTCATTGCCCAAAGAATTCAGAATTGGTGTGCTCGAAAGACGTTAATGAGCCGTGGAGGGGAGCCAATGCCACCAAATTCCTAAGCTATCCGCTCTCGAGAAGGAAAGGTGTTCATCACCAATCCGGGGTATTTCGGTGAGCTATACCAAGTATACAAACCCTAGGCCTTTGGCCTATTAGGATGTGCTTGTCTGTTATCACTTTAAATGTTCTTTGAGTCCAAAATCGAAACTGAAAACACTTTGTCTTATGATTGTCTTTGATTGTCAAAATTTGATCACAGAAAATAGAGTCAGTTTAAATTTCATGTCACTGAAAATTCACAGAGAGTCGCAACTGTTCACTAGAAACTCGCATCTGTTAAATTTTGAGTCACATCTATTAATATTGAGTCGCATCTGTCAGTTGAGCTCGCATTTGATTTAGAAAAACTGCATGCATTATATTCTGGGTCGCATCTGTCAGTTAGAGTCGCATCTGTAATTTTTGAGTCGCATCCGTCAGTTTGGACCGCAACTGTTAAACTTGGACCGCATCTGTTAAATCCTGCGATGCATCTGTCTGATTATCAGAAATCCAAAATTCAAAGTCACTGTCCAGTCAACACGGTTATACCAGTTTCAGTTGTCTTCACACAAACAGTCCTTGAACAAAAACCTGAAATGATTTGCTCAATTTTGCATCCTTTAGGGTTATTTAGTCATTACCATAGTTGTCTTCATTTAGAGATTAGCTTCATCTTAGAGTACATATTACTTTGCATTAGACTTCTAGAACGGTCACTTTTACCAACTTTAGGAGTAGTCCACCATCTATACTATAGAAAAGTCATAGTGTCAACAAAATTTGTCATTGAACCTAGTCCTATCATCTTATACTTTGTCCTACAGAGAGTCATCCTAGCTCATCAGTCTAGTTAGGAAACTCAACTTGTCTTTGATCCTCGTCCTACATTGGTTCCTTGACTTAACTAAATTGACACCTTGGTTTGACTTTAGACAGTTGGTCCCTTCATCTTGGGTTTATAGAATTGATCACTTTAGGGTCTTGCTTAGACTTTGCATCTTTAGAGTCTAGATTAGTGTCATCCTAGGACATTCATTATTTGCATACGAAAATCCCAAAAATATAGACTAGAGTCATACAGTTTGTAGATATAGTCTTGCATATCCCGCATATTGAGCTTGTCTTACATGGTTGAAACTAGGTCTAAGAGAAGAGAGAGAGAAAACATGTCGAACCCAAACGAGTTCATCAATCCATTTTCTTCAAGACCTCATAAGACTCTACTAGACAAATTCACCACTAGAAACACTCAAGGACATATTGCGGTAGAAGACATAGAGGCTGCCGCACAGGACCCTGAGTTTGCCTCTTTTGTAGATGAGTACCTAGCAAATGATCGTCAACGGTTTTTAGGCAAATTGCTAGCTGAAGGTGCTACCTTACCTCCAAGATTTGAGATTAGCACCTTACAAACTCAACCTACACAAGGGACAAATACCACGACTGCTAGTACTACTATACCTCAGGTCAGCACGACTATGCCGTCTAGCACGTCTACACAGAGTACAATGGTCCATACGTCCCCATTTGGTATATCTAGCATGACATCAGGATTTAATTTCACTACAGGGGCATCATCATCTACTCCCACTGGTCCTCTTATTGGGAGTAAAAGACCTAAAACCTCAGTCCATACCTCATATGTCAGTGTCACAAGTGCACAATCAACAACCTTACCTACTGCTAGTATCATGGGTACCTTACCACAGTCGATGGCCATACCTAGTGGTTAAATCACTAGTACTATACCAAGGATTACACAAACAGGGGGCATTCCCTCCTTCCAATATGGAAATCAAAATCCACTCTTCCAGACTAGCAGTCAAAGTCCACTTGCATCGATTCCGAATCAGAACCCTTTTTCACAGATTGGTAGTCAGAATCCGTCCACACAGATTCCAAGTCAAAACCAATTTATGTTGATTCCGAATCGGAACCCTTTTTCACAGATTGGTAGTCAGAATCCGTCCACACAGATTCCAAGTCGAAACCAATTCACATCAATTCCGAATCAGAATCCCTTTTCACAGAGTGGTGCTCGGAACCCATTTACACAGAACCCAGGTCAACACCAATTTATGCAGATACCATACCAGAATACATTTACCAACATTCCGAATCCAAATCCACCTCAGATGCCAATGTTCAATCAAAACCCATCACGATACTTTGGATTTCAGAATACATACATGGATCCGCATAATCCTCCTAGCACATCTTTGACCCAAGTTGACGTCCTACAAACACAAATGCATGCATTGCAAACACAAATGGATAACATGTTGGTGTCAACTAATAAATCATTTTCAACGAAGGACATATGTCCATTCCCCTTCGATAGATCATTGTACATGACACCTTTCCCTCACGGATATGTCATACCGAATCTTCCTAAGTATAATGGCAAACGCAATCCAGTAGAACATATCAGGGAATTTTCTACCATATGCATAGATGTCGCTTATGACCCCACGTATCTTATGAGGCTATTTCCAAGAAGTCTTGTAGGAATTGCACTAGAGTGGTTTTCGGGTCTAGATTCTGGCATTAGATCTTGGGGTGAACTAGTTGAGAAAGTTGTGGAGCAATTCTCCTTCAACATTGACCATGAGATAAATATAGCAACTTTGTGCCACACAACGCAAGACGAAGGTGGAACATTCATTGCTTTCTTCCAGAGATGGAGAACTATTGCTAGTAGGTGTCCTGTCGAAATACCCGAAAAACAAAAGGTTACAATGTTTCAAGAAAACCTTCATCCAAAACTCAGGAGTAACTTAAGGGTACATTGTTGCATATCTTTTTCAGAACTAGTGGAAAAAGGGGTGATAATAGAAAAGGATCTTATTGAAAAGGGTGAAATCAAAATGACAACATCCAATAGAAACCCAATCGTACAAAACACCCCCACTGACAGAAACAGATTCTGGTCTCGCAACAAAAATGTCACCAATGATGGGGTGGTTGATGCTAAAACACTACAAGCAAGACCCCTCCTCACATTACAAGGACCTCATACTTTTGCCAACATGCTTAATGTTGTCAATCAACCTCCTAACATAGTCTCAAATACTCAACGTCCACAACCAAGGAGATTTCAAAAACGTGAGTTCACTCCCTTAGGGGAACCCATTGAGTCGGTGTTCAAACAACTGTTACAACACAACCTCATACATCTGCAGGAACCAAGACAATACGATCCAGGACAGTTTAAACCAGCTTGGTGGGATGACAATGCCTTTTGTGATTATCATAGGACTAAGGGACATAACCTACAAAATTGTCGACAACTGAAGAATATCATACAGGATCTTGTTGACAAGAGAATTATTGAGGTTAGTGGACAAAAACAAAAGACATCCAACACTGATCATCAAGTCTTTTCAGACCCACTACATGACCATGGGAAAGGAACTGTCCCCAGTTCGAGTACTAAGACCAATATGTCAGCCAATTATGCGAGTATCAAACATGATTATGACAGCGGAAAAATCATTCATTGCCTTCGCGTCGCTGATCAAAACATCAATACCATTACTATCAATGCTAATCCTGAGTGTGCACTCAATACTCACCATACTAAGTTTACTATCCTAGGCCCTCCGTCACAGCAAACACCTCAACCTTCCAAGTTACAATATAACCTACTTGACCAATTAGGGAAGACCTCAGCCCAAATCTCAATCTTGGAATTGTTGCACATTTCCCCTGAGCATCGGTCTATCCTTGATAAGGCTTTACAGAACACCACGGTCCCTAATGACCTCGATGTCAATCGCTCTGTGAAATGGTGTGGGCTACTTGACCACAATCATCACACATTTTCCCAATGACTATTAATTTAACAAGATCTAATCACAATGACCCTTACATCTGTAGCGTCCTGTTGATGACAACGTGAAGTTAGACGAAGTTTGGGTAGACCTGAGGAGAAGGAAGGAATTCCATGCACTTTAAAACTAATTAAGGCATTAGGTATCTAAGAAGCATGCGTAGACACCACTAAGAGTATTGTCATTAAGGCTTATGATGATGAAGAATGAAAATCAAAGGGGTGGTAACACTTCCTATCAGAATTGGTCCCAGCAGAATGAAAGACAAAGTTCCGTGTCTTGGATCCACCCCTCCTTATAACCTCTCGCTAGGGTAGACCCATGGATTCATGCCATGAAGGGTCCCTTCCACATATCATCAGTGTCTTAAATTCCCTTACAATGGCACCGAAATAACTATAGATGGTGATCCCGATCCTTTCCAGTATTGCACCAATCTAAAGGAGATCCCTCAACGCCAAGTGCCAGTAAACCACGAGGCCTCATCGTCTAATCCATCTTCTTATGTTGACCCGTCCACACTCACTCGAACATTTGTTTCACCCCCACTTCCTACCACTCCTAGGGTCGAGATCCAAGACAAGGGTTGTGGAGAGTATTACATGAAGACTTCTTATTGTGTTAGCCATTTGGTTCCTCCTAAGTCATATGGTCTACCTATAACAGGTAGGGGACAGTCTATGATCACTATACATGTTCCCCCCGCAACAACTTTCACTAAATGGGGTGAATTAAGCAAAGAGGCTGTAGAGGCAGAAGATGTCACTTCCTGGCTGTATAAGGAAGATAATCAGGAACCCCTTTTACTTGCTCATATTCCTACAGGTCTATATGGAAAGGGTTTCAAAATCATGAAAAGCAAAGGATATGATGGACAAAGTGGTTTAGGCTTAAACCAAGATGGCATAATTGAACCAATATTTGTTTCTCAGTGGCCAAAAGGAGTAGGGCTAGGGTTTCGACCGATTCAAATTGGTGTTCCTAGTACTCCATTACCCTTACATGAGGAAGCATGTGCTTCAGAAGATATTAAGACATCTCACAAACCAGTAGACCAATATCATTCTGACTCCCCCGATTCTAACGATTATGAGTGGGATTCCTTATCCTCTACTTCTTCCATGGACCTTGACAAATTATTTGGAGAACTTGACTTGATGTTAAGTTCCTCACCCAATCCTTTAAATTCCTGTCCACCAAAGAAAATGACAAAAGAGGAATGGTTTAAACACTATTATTGGGAATCACTTGATCCTACCTCGTGGCAACCTGAGCCACCTGTTTCCGATTGTCAAACCTTGGCATTAGGCCCACCTATTCACCCACCTAGACCCAAACCTAAGAGCAAAGAGGACCTGGTACAAGATTTTTGTAACCACATGAATAATTCAATCTTTACCTTGACCCCATTAGACTTTGATAACTCTGACGATGACATGCCATTAGTCTACCCTCAGCTCATTGATTGGGATCAACAAGATGCACTCGTCTTAGACACTTTTGAGAACGACGAAGCAATTCCTGAGTTCCTGGGATTACGTGAAGGCATACCTAACGGAGATCATAAAGCTAGTTTTACCATTGACTTGGACACAAAAGCATATTTTGGGGAATCCGCTCAAACTTCCAAATGCAAAAATGAGAAAAAAGGGATAAACAAAATGAAAAGGATGAGTCTCTAGGTGAAAACCTAAAGGCACCTCAGACAATGAAAAAGTAAAAGAGGATGATCCAAGGTGAAACCTCCGAGGCACCTAAGGGATGGAGGTTTGAACATTCCTCCCCTGCACGAAAAGTCACCCATGCTCGTTGAAGAATCCGTAGAGGTCAACATAGGCACAAAGGAGAATCCTTGACTGGTTTATTTGGCAGCGTCATTGACAATAGAAGAGAAATCAAAGTTCCATGACTTCTTTCCACAGAGATAGATAAATTTTGCTTGGTCATATGCTGACATGCCCGGGTTAGATCTTGAACTTGTTCTACATCACTTGCCTTTACAACCAGGTGCCAAACCAGTGAAACAAAAGCTGAGAAAAATGCACCCACAGATTGCTTTGTTAGTCAAGGCAAAACTCAAGAAACTCTTAGACGTTGGTTTCATTAGATCTATCGACTATGCAGATTGGATTTCCAATCTAGTACCTCGGCCACTAAACCAACCGGGCATCCACATCCGTGACCGGGATTCTTAGAGATATCAACAAAGCTTGTCCTAAGGATGACTTCCCTTTGCCTAACATAAACATGATAGTTGACATGACAGCAGGATATGAGATGTTGTCTCTTATGGATGGATTTTCAGGATATAACCAGATCAGAATTGCAACTGAAGATCAACCTAAGACAACCTTCACTTGTCCTTGGGGAATGTATTGCTGGAATGTTATGCCCTTCAGACTCAAGAATGCAGGAGCAACCTATCAGCGTGCCATGACTACTATCTTTCATGATCTAGTGCATACTTGTATGGAGGATTATGTCGATGACCTAATTGTAAAATCCAAGACAAGGGTAGAACATCTACAGGTTTTAGACAAGATATTTCAGAGGCTGGAGAAGTATAATGTGAGACTCAATCCAAAGAAATGTGTGTTTGGAGTCAAGTCAGGAAAGCTGTTAGGTTATATCATTTCTAGATCTAGGCATTGAAGTGGATCCGCTAAGGTAAAGTGCACTCCATGGGATGCTACCACCAACAATCTTAGAAGGTCAACTAAGGACATTTACAGCAAAGGTTGCACCATCGGAAGATTTATAGTGCGCCTAGCGCATAAGACACATCCTTTTCAACATCTACTCTAAGAAAGGAGGCACTTTGCATGGACAAATGGTGGTGTGAAGAGGTTTAACCCATTAAAGAATATTTACCACACCAATTGCCTTAATGCTGTCTTAATGCCACCTATTGAAGGAAGACCGTTGATTCTTTATATTACAGCAACCCATTCATCACTCAGAGCATTGCTTGCACAGAATGACGATGAAGGTCATGAAAGGGCAGTCTATTATATCAGCCGGACTTTAGTTGGTTATGAGCTCAACTATAGTAACATTGAACGTGCCTGTCTTGCAATAGTATTTTCTACCCAAAAAATGAGGCACTACATGCTAAACCATCAAACAATGCTGATTGCTAAAATAGATCCTCTGAAATATCTTCTCAGCAAGGCAGCATTAACAGGGCGACTGGCCAAGTGGGTAATGATACTTAGTGAGTATGATATCCAGTATGTAGAAAGAAAAGCTATTAAAGGACAGGTCATTGCTGATCAGTTAGCTGACGCACCCATACAGGAAGATCACCCATTAGTTGTGGACTTTCCTGATGAGTTCATATTCACATTTGACACAAACATAACATGGAAACTGTACTTTGATGGCTCACATACAAATCATGGTTCAGGGGTTGGTATATTGTTTATCACACCATAGGGTGATTCCATCCCTAAGTCATTCAAGATTTCATTTCCATGCACTAACAACATGGCAGAGTATGAAGCTCTGGTGACAGGGTTACGCATGGCGGTCAAGTGGAAGATTAAGGTTTTACATGTTTATGGTGATTCTCAATTAGTAATCAGACAAGTAAATGATGATTATGAGACTAAGGATGAGAAGCTTACTCCATATAAGCGCATGGCTGATAGTTTTAAAGAGTACTTTGACAAAGTCAAATTTCATCAAATACCTCAGGTTTTAAATAGGGCAGCAGATGCTATGGCTACAATTGCATCACTTCTTGACATTCCTAACAACGTGCCTAAGTTTGAGTTCTTGGTGGAACAACTTTTGGTCCCAGCCTACGATATCCCAGATTCTGAAATGGTGTGTGACATCGTTGGTCCCGATTCCCCATGGTACAAAGAAATCTATGATTACCTTCATGCCGAAGTCATACCCACTGGCCTATCAAATAACCAACGTAGAACATTCCTCCACAAGTCAGCCAAATACACCATTGTCGGAGACACCCTATATAGACGCGCCTTAGATAATACCCTACTGAGATGTCTTGATTCTACTGAAGCACAAGCAACCTTGCGTGGGGTGCATGAGGGTATATGTGGTTCCCATTCTAGTGGTCCTACCTTAGCCAAAAAGATTATGAGACTAGGTTATTATTGGCCTACTATGGAAAAAGACTCATATGTCTTTGTAACAAAATGTCGCCAATGCCAAGTTCATGGAGATTTGATACATGCCCCAGCACAGGAGCTCCGTCCTATCACGTCACCATGGCCTTTTGCCCAATGGGGACTCGACCTCATAGGTAAGATCCACCCACCTCATCTAATGGACATAAGTTCATTATCACTGCCACTGAGTACTTTACGAAGTGGATTGAAGCCATTCTATGACATACATTACCGACACCGTTCGTTTATCTTTTGAACTATATCTACATGCGATATGGTGTCCCTCAATCCATAATCACTGATAATGGCCACCCATTTAAGAACCAAGAAGTCTACCACTTGTGTGATGAATTTCATATCCAACATCACTTTTCCACTCCATACTACCCACAAGGTAACGGCCAAGCGGAGGCATCTAACAAGACCATTATTAGAATTCTCAAGAAGACTGTCAATGATGTTGGTCGTGACTGGCATTTACAGCTTAACCCTGCCTTATGGGCTTATCGTACAAGTATCCGTACTCCCACTGGTGCTACCCCATATTCACTTGTCTTTGGGTCTGAAGCCATTTTTCCTATTGAGGTCGAGATTCCTTCCCTGAGGGTATCCCTGAAAGGCCACATTGATGATGAAGAGTACCGAGTGTCGAGACTCCATGAGCTAGAATTTTTAGATGAGCGAAGACAGAAGGCACTAGACCATCTTCAAGCATACCAGAATCACCTTCTTTGTAGCTATAACAGGAGGGTCTTGAACAAAAACTTTGACATTGGTGACCTGGTTTAATGGAAAACCCAAAGAATCAAGTAGAAAGAGACAAACCAGGAAAGTTTGAACCTAATTGGCTAGGACCTTATATTGTCACAGAAGCTTTTGGATCAGGAGCGTACCAACTCTCTACTCCTAAAGGGGAGCCATTGTCCTCACCAATCAATAGTATGCATCTGAAGAAGTTCTACGCATAGCTTCTGGGAGCCTTTGTCTTAATTAGCAAAAATACAAAAAAATCAGAAAATCACAAAAAAAAAAAAATCGTTATCAAGGTGAAAACCTGGCAAACAGGCATCTTGGTAACACCAAAAAAATTAGATAATCTGGAAAATAGTAAAGACAAATCATTCGTCCAATAGTGAAAACCACTTCGGTGGCGCTTTGGATAGGTACCATGGTGAAAACCTAGCAAACAGGCGCCATGTGTACTCAACTCTGCTCCTTTGTCTACTATTATTCTAATCTACCCTGTACATAGTCCACTACCCTATACATAGTCCTTATCCTTGTACATGCTACCTATCCTTATACGTATCCCGTATCTTTCTTGTCCATCATTTGTATATACCATTCATAATAAGTGGTAGTCTTTCCCATAACCTAGAACGATTGACATCGAGCGCATTTCATATCCCCCATTTTACCCTATCCATAGTCAATTGGTCTTATACTCGACTGGGGGCAAACACTTGACGTGCGTCATATTGGTTCTTACATTGGCTATGTTGAAGACGTAAAACCATAGAAAATCCACAAACATCGCAAAATGACCTGAGAAAACACAAAAACATCAGAAAACTTCAAAAAGACAAAAAAAAATCAAAACATTTCAAAAATCCAAAAACAGAGTCAAAGTCAGTCGTACTTGTCAGTCTTTGTCATTTGTCGAACTACGTTGCCTCTGCGACTGGACGTAGGCAAGGCCATCTGCCGATGTGCCCCCGAGGCATTAGGTCAGTCTGTTTAGGTTTGTCTGTATAAAGTCCTAAGTCAATCCATATGTCTATATGACAAGGTCATTGGTTGTGTCGAACTACAAGGTCTCTGCGTGTATAACTTAGGCAAGGCCATCAATCGATGAGCCCTCGAGACCGCACTAGGTCAGTCCATTAGGGTTTGTTGCATTCACTTTCACACACTTCTTCTATTTGTAGTCAGTCTTGTCAGTCCAAGTCAAGTCGAACTAGGAGGTCTCTGCGTGTATAACGTAGGCAAGGCCATCAATCGATGAGCCCCCGAGGCCGCACTAGGTCAGTCCTTTAGGGTTTGTCGTCACACACAGTCAATTGTCAATGCATTGTCTCAAGTCATGCCTCAATCTGGTGAACAAGTCAGCAATGTCTCTAAGTCAAATCAAACAACTGGCCAAACAAAACAATTCAAAATAGATCAACCAACAGTTTGCTACAGGATGTGTCCTTCTTGGAAACAAACGTTATCAAAACAATCAACCTATGTCTTATACAGGATGAGTCCTTCCTGCATAATCGATAAGGTCAAACATAGCCTTACACAGGTTATCACATCAACGGCATCTGACTCAACGTCTTATATGATACATGTCTTTCTGAAACCAGGCTTTGTCATGCCTTATACAGATAGTCATAACATCGAAACCAGACTCACAGTCTTATCTGGTATGTGTATCTCCTGCAATCAGGCTCTATCAATCAACAAATCAAATAAAAAAATCATGTTTTGGCAACTATTTTATTGGCTTATTGACTTTATGGCTTGTTTATCTTATCATTTATCTTGTATTGATGACTGGGATTCATGTTACTAGCGTTCTCAAGGATGTCCCATGAAGGATTTAGAGAAGCAACGATGTATCATAATTCTATTTTCTTTAACTGCTATTTGTCGACTGTCTTTTAAATTTGATTTGTTGTCATGTTACTAGTTTCCTCAAGGATGTCCCATGAAGGATTTAGAGGAGCAATGACGTCTCATGACCCGACTTTTACTTTGTTTGCTGTCTGTGGTTTGTCCTAACAAAAAGACTGGGGCAACTTGTGCCCTTAGTATGAGTTAATGACAATCCTTGTCTGCGACTGTCTGTTATTAGCAAGTGGATGACCTTGCACACCTTGATCTATGTCCTATCATGGTGTTTTTCTCCATTTTTATTAGTCCCGCCCGATGATGATAAAGTGCAATACCTTTTGTGATACGGAAAAATATCGAAGATTCCTAATTCTCACATCTATCTTCTATCTTTCATTCTTTGTCGATCTTTCTTTCCGCACTAACAGTTCTTCTTTCTTGCATTATGACGAAGTCCTGTGACACAAAACGGTGTATATCATCCTACATCAACATACATGTTAGAAACATTCGTACATATAGGCATAGTTCATATCTAGATCATCATGGCATAATAGAAAATACTCATTAAAACCAATACATATTATAAGCATTTCATATACAATGCAACTGTAAATACGGGCATCACATTACATTTGTATAACATCACATGTCATCTGCATCATACATACAACATCACATTGCATCTCATAATCATATAGGATCATACATCATATAGAACCATACATCACATAGAATCAACATTATCTCATTAGCTGCATAAACATCATAAAATACATATACTCATCCATCACATAGGCATGTCATATAAACATCACACGTATAAATAAATATTGCATAATCAGTACATAGAAATGCATATCATGAGAATCGCCGCCAAAATCATATATATATATATATCGCTCAAATGTGTCACCTCACAATGTCATAATGTATCAATAATACATGGAAGCCCGCAGGCTATAAGATCAAAATACAGTGTCTCAAATGAATCTCCAGTAGTATCTCTATCCTGAACTGCCACTGCCATCATGTCGGGAGTGTGTGGGAGAATGATGCTGGGAACCTGCTGATCTCTGAGCTGTGGGAGGTCTGTCATATGGCCCTGCTCTACGTGGCTGATCCACCCCCTCTGTGCTAACTGTCCGTGTGTGGGTCCTAGTCTGAGACCTGCTACTATGTGCCGCTGAAAAACTGGGAGCCCATCTCTCTAGGGGAACCTCCGCCTCATATAGGTCCCGATAGTATCTCTCCCTCTCTCCAGCTCTGACTAACTCTCTGGCGAATGCAACTGATGGTCCTGTGCATAATGCTCTGAGCTCTGTGAACTGCTGCTCAGTCTCCTACCACCGAGCTATGGCCTGATCCCTATCCATCAAAGCTCTGTCTCTCTCCACCTGATAGGCATCCCTCTCGGCCATCAATACTCTCATCTGATCCTCCAAGGAGGCAACCTGGGCTTGTAATGTATCCATGTCCGGATCCTCCGCCCCTCTC
>VDFB02019331.1:0-11937 GCA_007258455.2 Sequoia sempervirens
CAAGGGTTACGCCGATAGAAAAATATAGTGAAGTAAGAAGGGGAGTGACATACCGTTTACCACTTGTATAATATTGTTTATATATTTGTACAAAGTGGATTTAATACATATTTGGAGATACAGGCAGACACTAGTACCAGAACAAACAACTTTTTTGGAGATATAGGTAGACAATAGGAGAACAAACAATATTTTAATCTCACAACAAAAAATAGACATTATGAAAAGATAATGGGTGTATAACCATCTCTATCACATAATAAAGTAAACATACAATGTGTTCATTCCATCTTGTTCTAATTATATAGAAAATGACAATAATATATAGAGAACACCTTTGGCATGTTTTGCGTACTTTGAAATATATACAATTTTGTTTGAATTAAATACAAATTGTTTGTAATATATAGAGAACACCCTTAGCATGTTTTGCATACTCTATTCTATGAAAATAATATATGTATGTGTAAACTAAGATGGCATAATCCTCTAAATAGACAAATACTAATTTATATTATGAGTTGATAGATATAGATCATGATGGTTTCTTGAAGCAAGATGTAAGTATTTACCCCTAGTTTGTAGCAGTGTATGGAATGTAATGGGTGGATGCATGGATGAATGGATATGTGAGGCATGCAAAGGATGGTAGGGATTACAATTTGGAGTGTGGATGGTAATTTGGAGAATAGTTGATGGCTCAGATAATGGTGGGTACAGTGAATGATAACGACCCATGTCAAGAAATTTACCATAAGAGAGTGTTAAGTGTACACTGAATGTTGACCAAGATCAAGATGATTTGGAATGTGGATGGGGATGGGTGAACATGGATTTGATAGATGGTTCATGGATGATTGAAGTTATGAATAGTTGTAGCATTGATAGCGGTTTTATCATAAGGACTCTACATTCTCCCCATGTTGGTGTTTGCACTAAAAAAAGTTCCCTCTAGTGTTTAAGAGTTATCTTTATTCCTTAATTGCTATAAAGCCAAGAAGTTGCCCAAGATTGTTGATATTTGAAGTAGAAGACTCTTGCTCATTGATAATGATGTTTAGAGTAGGAGACTCTTGTTTTTGTAGAACATCTACGTGTACATTTAGGAGTAAGCATCTCATGGGTAGATGGAGGAGTAGGTGGTATATGGATATGATCATCATTTGCGCCATCTTGTATGGATTGGAGAATTCTCATTAGATCATGGTAGTATATTGGAGGTACAAATTCTTGATCTTGATTCTGAGCACGGTGTTGTCTAAAGTATGCTTTGGTTCATGTTCTTGACATGGATCAATTTGAAAGGATGGATTGTTTGAAAAGAGTTTTCCAATGTATTCATTAGGCATGGGAATTGGCTCAATATTTTGTTGATTTTGAAGTGGATTTGGATCAAGTGTTGAGTTGTGTTATCGTACAATATCTGCAACCATGAGTTGGTAGGATGTCTATATGTCTTGGAAATGGCCATTGCTAGACTTTGGTGAGAGGTGTTTAGGATGTCTATATATTGCGCGAGGCTATTATTTATACAACTTTTTCCAGAATCTGCATTGCTACTTATACTAACTACTGTTGTCTCAAATCTTCAGTTTGTTGACCTTGTTCATGTTTGTTTCCACAATAATCTTCACACTCGATATTTTTGAAGAAGATTAAAATATATTGAGAAAATGGATGGATTCTGAAAGGACATCTAAATAAACATGGAATTTTAGTTACCTATTACACATTATAAATTAAATCAAACAAATTTAAAAATAAAATCTTATGACCTTAATAAATAAAGTCTATATTTGTGTAACACATTCCTGATATGCAAGCTATACTCTACATGGACTCAAAACAAAACTTAGAAGCCAACGGAGATACAAAACAAATTCTTTAGGACCCAGAAATTGGTAAATAGTACAAAACTTAAAAGGAATTTGGAAACTACCCACTCTTAAGCCTACATTTAATGCCAGCTTGATTATGTGATTTATACACTAAAAGTCTCTGAGCTCAATAAAGTCTGATAGATGTCTTATATATATCATGGGACTGGATTAATCTTGCATGATGTAGTTGAAAAAAGGTCATGTTATTAAAAGTAAAAAGACTTTCATTACTTGAGACAATCTAGATCAATGGTGCAACATCACAACCAAAAACACTGAATGTACTTCTTTGTTAAATAACATTACTTGTTTATTAAGCCGTGCCACATAAGATATTTAGAAAAGTTGGTGACACAATCATAATTTTAATATAATTGCACGAACCACAAATACTATGTAGCTTTTGGGACAATTTTTCATAGTAGATATATTACTGGAAAGGTGTCTTCTATGAAATGGGTGATATTCTATAGGTGATTACACATCAAAATGCATAAATGGCCCATCACTTGATATGAATGGAGGGCCTTATTATTTAAATAAAACATAATTATTTCATGCAACTGATGTTTTGAGTGAAATATGGATTATGATGTGTTAAAGGATAAACACACACATGTTCTGCCAAGAACAAATTGGTATTTTTCCTCAAAGTCATCATATCTTTAAGTAGAAAAAAATGCCAAAATAGTTTTTATCGTTGATTCTTAGTCAATAACCACCTTATGAGTAGAGCAAATACTATTTATAAAAGCAATTATGCTTCCCACTAGATGGTGCCTCGTCTTCTTTCACATTTCATTGTGCTGTTTTTACAACTGATTTAGCAAGACTTGACAGTTTGTATAGGTTACATGTAAAGTTTCATTGTGTTGTTTTTACAACTTTTCTACTCAGAAGAAGCATTATTAGAGTCTCAATTTGTCTTATGTTGTATGCCATTTTGTATGGTACTATGGAGTGAGCAATGGGAGATTAAGACAATTCAAGGGTGAGCAGTCTATTGGTTTTCTGTGCGTACATAAAGCTTTCTTCGTTTTTGTCACGCTGGTGAACTAATTTATTTTGAATATTCATTTGTTGACACCATATCACAGTTTGAATAATGAGTATAATGATAAGCTATTTGAGTTATTTGGTTTTGTTATGTGGAACTGGGAAAATAATTTTGGTCATGTTTAAACTTAAAGCTACTTAATGCAGGCAGAAGCTACCAAATACTTGGGAGGTGAAATCATAAATTTGGTGAGTGTTCATGTAGCAGAATTACTGATCTGTTGTTGGCATAGATTCACACATTATATTTTGAATATCTACAATATGGACCATTTTTGCTTAATTTTTTTGCTTTGTTGTCAACATACCTTGTAATCTGTTGTAGGATGCAATTCCAAACCATACAGAATGTTTCTGTTCACTTGGAAAGAAGTGAACATTATGATGCAGGCTGGTTTTGTCACCATCCCCATCAATATCGAAATGTGTTAAAGGGTGATTTCCTTAAGTTCAAAGTTTTAATAGGTTTAGTACTACAATCTCGTATGATGGTAAGCACAGAGGATTTTTTCAAAAGTCATCCTTGGAAGCTCATTCGGTGCTGCATGTAGGGTAATCAAGAGACTGATTGGGGCTCGCTCAAATTTTGTGAAGTATATATGTGTCATAATTTTGAGGCTTGGGGGTGATTTTTTTTGTCTTGCAATCGCTATTGTTGGTCATGGTGGGGAAGGAAAGGCTGTTATTCATACTAGGATAACTTTAATCTCAAAGTGGTTATGCAAGGGTTCTAGATTAATTGTTAAATGATTCTTTAAGAAAAATGTTGTGCTGCTTTAGTGATTACCTGGCCAAATTAGTCTGGGCCAATAATCAAGATAGCCCATGCTGATGCCAGCCTATGAATAAAAATTTGGTTGGTTGGTTGGTTGGGCAGATCGTTTAAAAATCAATTCAAGTAATCTTTGCAATGGACACAGGTTTTAATAATGAAGCAACCGATATTTGATGCCAACGTATGCATAGAAATTTGGTTTTGTTGGGTTAAGCATTTAAAAATCCAACGATTGATGTGGACTAACGACACCTTTTCATCATCTAACAAATGGGAAAGAAGACGAGGCATCTATTGCCATTCATAGAGTTAGCAAGTGGGTTCCCGTAGATGCCAGCGTGTTGGTTCGTCCCTGAAGTCAATGGCCGGAGGAGATATAAAAGCAATCCACCATATTTGATCGACGAAGTTTAACAACCCACTGAAAACCATGGTAGTTCCGTGACAGGACTTGTTTTAGGAAAAAGCTCATACAATATATGAAAAGCTTATATTCATATTATTTTAATGGGTAAAGGTAAATTTTGGTCAATAAAAGAAGGATAGTGTAGTCATTCTTGGTAAAGATGGGATATAAAATTGTTATTGATTGGTGTTTTACTATTAAAGAAGTGTTGTTTAAAGTGACTTTTTCAATATATGATCCAATTTTTTTTATGTCACTTACAAATCCATAATCCAAAGTTTATGGATAATGTATTTATTTTGAAAATTGAATACCTTATTCCTAGAAATTCATTCACAATAATAGAAATCTTAGTTTTGGAAATTTCATCGGTAAGTTAAAAGACCTTGATAAAATGAATTTAAAATGTATTTTATAGATTAATTCAAATGAACTATTTGAAAGATGCAAAAAGGTCACAAGAAATAGATTTTTAACATTTAAATATTGGTTTAAGTGTGTAGTAATAATCAAGTTGATTTTCAAGGGTACAAAAACTATGAATTATATCAAAATTAAATGAAATTCAAATGGAGGCTCAAATTAGATTCCTTGATGAGTCAAAAAGACCAAAGAATAGGTTCAGTAGAACCTAAAATGTTGTACAAGAATGAATGTTGAAATAAATAAATAACAAAATAAAATTGTGAAATAAGCAATTTTTACTCTACAAATATTAGTAATTCAATGTACTAGAATATGAGTGGTATTAATAATCTCAAATTTTATTTTTAACTCAATCAAAATCTTAAAATTGTGTTTTCAGAATTATTTTGATCAAATTCTACATTTAGTTTTATTGAAAACCTTACAGTTATATTTACACAATACTTTGAATGAATGAACTATTCCTTTAGTGATCTCACTCCAACATTTTCACTAAATTCTACATTTAGTTTTTATAAATCTTGCAATTGGTCCAATGGATTGATCTCAATTGATTAAAACATTGGGTTCTTGTTGTGGAGACCCAAGTTCAAATCCTGGGACATGTATTATTAAAGATTATAAGTTGTCACTCTTGGAATTCCATGTTGGCATCAGCATGTGGATATGATTTGTAAAGGTGGATTTCTATAGTTGTCACTCTTGATCTTCTGAGTATTGGATTTCACAGATAGTTTTATAATTTGTTGTCTCAATTAATGCTCAAAGGAGCTTGTATTGGTCTCATGTATTTGAAATGAACTTGTATTGATCATGTATTTACGCCTATAAGCTATACTTGTAAACAACTTGCAATGTCAGAGCTTACTTTTTTTTTCATAATTAAGTATTCTCAATGCATATTAATTGCATAGATGCATGTGTTGGTAATGATTATGTGTAAGGTCATTCATGTTGGTAATATAACCATTGTATTAAATTATCTTATAGGGGTGCATCGATTTCTTTTTGGTTGATAATATTATAGAAATAAGGACATATGGCATTTGATGATATTTTTGGGTTTTATTTTTCTGTATAATATTATACAAAATGCGGTATAACATATGATGTGGGACATAATCTTTGGAACAAAACCATATTCTACCAGTTGTTATCTCTGCATGGAAGTTAACTAGTTATAGTAAAACTTATGTGAAGGTGCAATGTTTCTATTTTTGCTTCCTTGCGAAAATTATTTGTGTATATCTGCCAATGTCATGATCTATAGGTCAACATCCCTTTCGAGCCATTTTGTCCAACAGTGTGTGTGCCTTGTCTGTGCTTCCACACTTCTATACATGTCTACCATTGCATCTCTATAATCTATTTTATGTTTATTCTCTAATTATTGTATTCCGTGAAGATATCTAAATAAGGCCCTTTCAACAAATCCATTTTGAACATATCCTGCAACGACGGTATTCCATGAGACCACATTTTTTTGAGGCATCTTTGCCTAATAATCTTGCTCCTTGTCTTTGCATCCATATTTTGCATGGACGTCTACCTAGGCACACATATCATGCTTTTGATGGATGTCCATACCTTGTTTCAAAACTTTCCTTTTGGCATAGGAAAGGATGTTGAAAAAAGTCATGGAATTTGGCTTTACACCTGTCAACCACATTTGCTTGAAATTTTCTAAAAGCTTTCTCAACAAATCTATTTAGAGCATATTGTGAAATCATCATATTCCTTGGGAAGATATTTTTTTGAGGGATTATGTCAAACAGTCACGTGCCTTGTCTGTGTTTTATATCTGTAAGCTCTCATGTTCCATGAGATGGCATGTCTTCTGGGGCATTCTATCAAGCAGTTTACATGCTTTTTTATGTTCCCCTTATCATTTTTGTTCGCAAGTATGTATTCTATGTTATTGTTCACTAACTTTGTTGTGTTTCTTTTTTTAAACTAATATGGTGTGGTTAATGATTTTATATTCATTTGCATGCAATAGATTATCTTTGTTATCATTCTTATAGTTAAATTTTTAACTTTTCGATAGTATTGATTATCGTTTTTATAGTTATCAATTTATTATTATTTGGGTTAGTTTTGATTATCATATTGTTAAGTTGTTATCATAATCGTGATTATCATTCTTAGCTGGTTATTATTATTTGACAATATAGATTATCATTTTTATTATCTCAAGTTGTTATCATTTTAGCTGTCATTCTTGTTTAGGTTTTTATCTTGACATTATAGATTCATTTTTATAGTGATTAAGTTGTTATCATTCTATATAATCTTGGATGTGCTGATATTCATAACCTTGTTTATCAACGATTGTCTAGTTATCATCTTGAATACTCTTTGGTTATTTCATTATTATAATTTTTATAGAACCAATAGTTACCATTCTAGTTAATCATGTGATTATCATTGTTATCTAGTTACCTTGTTGTTATTCATTTTGATCAATAGTTCTTAGTTAATGTTTGTTAAATTATTATCATTTGAAGTAATTTAATCTCCATTTCATAGTTATCAAATAAAGAGTACATGCTTTACCTTTTTTCATCAAATTGTTAATCAATAATTTTGCATAGATGTTTTGATATTTAATTAGTATTGAGTAATATTTATTTGATATTCATTACATAATTAATGATTAAATATTCATAGTAATGGTGTGATACACTTTAGTATTTCAATAGTATCAATGTGATATTCTTTTGGATTGTGCTTAACCACTGATATTGAATCTATAAGAGTGTGTGATTTAGTTGTTCATTTGTCTTATTATAAACCCTAGATGGTTGAGATTTTTATGAAATATTAAGTGTAATGATAGTAATTATTGTATTGCATAGTTCTAATAATGTTAAGTAACGATTTTAAATTGATATAAAACATGTCATTGATATATGTAACCAAATGTATTATGATCTTACTAGTTGGACTATTAAATTATAAATTAGATTATGTAACAATTGTATTCTCTCACCTCACCCGGTAGGGATCTTGGTGATCAAAAAATGGTAAATGATCATTTAGCTCAATTTTAATACCAAATGTTATTTCAAGTAAGTTGTTAATTTAAGGACATTAAATTTCCATAACTTCTATTTAAAATTCTCATATATTGTTAATATTCATTTATGTTCTCCTTTATTGTTTGAATCATATGATTAGATGTAATTTTTCTATGTTAATTTTAATATCTCTTTCTTGCAATTAAACATTTTTAATAATACTTTGAACCCTTATAAATTATATCCTCCTCACCTCACCCTTTAAGAATCTTGGTGATTAGAAAATAGTAAGTGTTTTTTTCATAAATAAACCTAACCTTATGTAGTGTTCAGTATTTATAGTGCCTATGGTTCATGCTTATGGAGCATGCTATTGCACTTGAACTACTACACGTATGGCTTAACATAGTTACAATAATGGAATTTGTGGCATCATCCCTTTAAAATGTTGGAGAGAAATAAGAAAAATAAAATTGATAAGTTTGAATAAATGAGAAATCTTCCTTGAACTAAACTTGTGTTCTGAGTAAACATGAAATTTATCACAATCAAAACTTAACATCAAAACCTTCTTAGAGAGTGCAAAAGTAATATTTTTTTATAGTATTTCATCTTTGTTTCACTTGAGTGGGTGGCAACCAATAAAGAACTGTTTGGAAAAATTAAACACTATAAAGGGTTACATACCCACTCATATAGTTGCATAACTATAGACTCAAATGGAACTATATATTCCATACACCTTTAAATTCTCTTGTATAGTAATCTCATGGATACATTGCATGTAGGCAGTCTGGGAAACAAATGATGTTTCTAATACTCAGGCATAGAGAACATTGTGAGCTTTTGTGGCTTGTTCTTAAAATAAACTCTAAATTCAACTAGTAGTAAAAATAAAATATGATGTTCATTGACACTCAAAAAATATCCAAGGTGGATTTATCTTGTACTTGACTAGTAGCTTGAAAATCAAGGGAGGGTACAACATATTTATATATTTGTAAAAAAACTTAATATAGTATTTTGGGCATACTATGATTTTTGTGACTCAAGACTTGGTCAGTCTTAATGGGTCTAAGTCTTTGGACAAAGAAATATTAATATTGCACGTCCTTATAATCCAAAATGTCTAACTAAGCTATCCCATCTTGGATAGAGGAATGGCCCATATTGATTATGTTATATCAATCATCATGTATGGATGAGTAAGCCCAGTGCACAAAAGAGCTTGAATTGTATAATGAATTTATTTTTTGTACTAGAAAGGATAGCATGTACAAGGCTCTTATTATTTTCTATGTATTCAATTAGACTATTGAATATCAAATAATCTAGATTTTAAATCATTAATAAAACAAGGTATTTCT
The DNA here is from genome assembly GCA_007258455.2 of Sequoia sempervirens. Lineage (NCBI taxonomy): Eukaryota > Viridiplantae > Streptophyta > Pinopsida > Cupressales > Cupressaceae > Sequoia > Sequoia sempervirens. The sequence goes on from VDFB02019331.1 coordinate 8,931, forward strand.
CATCCTTCTTTGTGAGCAAAATAATTATGGATTTTTTTGTTTAAACAAGTGAATTGTTATATATGTTTATCCCATTTGGATGGATGCTTGTTTTGCATGGATGGAAATTACCTAAGCATATAATTGAAGGTGTGGACAATGGAAATGGAAAGCACAACTTCCTTGTTCACACCAAAAGGGGAATGAAGGAAGAGGGATCTGATTTCACAATGCTCACACTCAAAAACAAACCCTTGAGATCCCAATGCAAAAGAGATTGAAATATGTCAAAGGGGATTGTCCTTAAGGCTGAAAGTTGATAAAGAGATTCAACACTAATGCAAAACTTAGAAAATGCAAGATGTTTGAAAACATGTTGCGATATGCAAAATGACCTAGAAATGCAAGTAAACTATAACATAAACTTATGAAATGTAAAGTGTGCACCTAGAGACTAGAGAGAGATGTAAAGGAGCTCATGAATCCTGAAGAATTCACTGTTGATTCCAACTGGGACTCATACTCCAAGCTAGGAAACTTAGTCCTACTTTTTGGAAAACTCTGTTGGAATAGGTTTTAGACAATTGGGTACTCAGGACTACAAAAATAATTGTTTAGGCCTAGGCATTGGGACTCATTCACCACTAATGGTGAATCAATCCACTTCCTAATTTTTGGAAATTCAAAAGTGGAATCTGTAGCCCTCATTCTGTACTTCTGCTCCCAGTTCAAATTCAGGTCTGAAACTGTCAAATTCGACCTGTAGGTGTTCTCCAAGCTTCTTTTAAGGTTTCAAAAACTTTGAATAGCTTTAATAATTTATTGGAAACCTTTCCAATAGTGTTCTTTGACAAATCTACAACATATGCTTGTAAATCACATGCAAAGAGAGGGAAAAATTGTTGAGGGTTAGTGAATAGGGGTTTGCCTTGGTCAAACCCTAGATTGGTAATTAAACCCTTAAAAATGAAATGAAATATGGAAAGAGAATGATTAATGAACAAAATCAATGCTACAACTCACCAAACCCTTGAAGTTGAATTCTATAAACATGCAAGTAATGGCTCCAAAGTGCTTAAATTCTCTTGTAAACAAAATAAATGAATGCTAGATCACTTGATTTCTTGTTGGATTGAATGAGAGATTAGGGAGGGAGAAATGAGTAGAAAAACCTTATATTTATACACAATTATGCTCTAATTCCTAAAAATAAATCATAGGCCAACCTTAGATCTTATAAAATAAAAACCTGATAGAAATTTGAAATAATTTTGAGTTTTGTATCAAGGGAACTCACTCACCCCTAATGGTGAATGGATCCCACTTAAGGGATTTTAAGTGGGTTTCAGAATTTAGATATTTTAAATGATGTTTATCAGGATTATTTCCAAAAATACACTTAAGGCCTATAAGTGTAAAATGGAGTCAATTAAAGCATAAGAAAGGTCCAATTGTTAGTGATAGGCCTAGAAAAGTGTGAAATTTTGTTACAACACTTTACAACACTTTGAAATAAGGCTTGGTAAATGATAAAAAGAGGTTATTTAGGTGAAATGTATTAATAAGACCCTAGAAAAGTGTGAAAGTGTGTTACAACACTTTACAACACTTAAGTAAGGTAACACTTGAATCCTTTTAGTTCATAGGGCCCAAGACCTAATGTGAATGTGTTATCCACTTTACAACATAAAATCAAGACACAATTAAGCCAAAATCACAAGGAGGACCCAAACAAGACAAAAAAAGTAGAAGGGTTACTTTTTTGGTGTCCAAATTTAGCCCCCACTTTAGTGAGAGGATGAACTTGCTTCAAGCTCACACTAAAGTAGACCAATGGACACCAACAGGGGTTCCCATGAACCAATTCTAGCAAGATGGGACAACAATAATCAAGAGGGGTGATCAAGCCCCCAGGATCAAGATCTCATGACAAACCAACATAAGCACAAAGGGAACACACATGATATCAAGAACAATGACAAGGCGCAAGCATACAATGTCAAATATGAAAGAGAGAAAAAGAAAAGAATCAAATCAGCTTCGACCGTTTGTCCAACATGATGTGGATCGTATCTAGGTTGTTTGTCCAAAAAACACATACTCTGAGGTGACATAACTCATGGTTGTTCACCAGGTGAGAAAGCCTAAAAGGTGAGAAACATACACCCATGGTTGGTATGCACTCACACACACATGTAGGTGGCTACAAGGAAAGTCATGCCTCAAAATGGGCTTCCTGCTCAACCATACCAAAGTTATACCTCCTGATAAATTTAATAAGGTGCCACAAAAGAAAAATAGTCTTTTCAAGCTTCATGAGACAACAAAACTTCGTATGCTTGGAACTCATGAACAAACACGATGGCATCACAAGCATGTAAGTTGTGTTATGCAAGGTGGCCATATAAAAAATGCAAAATGCAACATGCAAATTAATGTTCAAAAGAGTCTTGCTTAGTTCATGCAAGGTCTTTAACTTAGGGAACATTGTGTCTAATGTCTCCAAGAGAGGACCAATCAAAGAATAGAAAATTCACAAATTAGGGGATGCAGTGTGTTGCATCAAGCCACTAAGATGAATGTAATATGCTAAGATAGATCACACTCATGAAGGAAATCACACCCAATTTCATCCACAAAGTGGAAAACGCGTCATATGAAGTAAGAAAGCTACACTAAGAACCACGAAAAAGGAAAAAATGCAAAAGAATAATGCCAATGTATGCCCCCACTTTAAAGGAATTGCTAAACACCATATTGTGAGAAATTACTTTAAAGTAGCAAATGAAAAATTCAAACAAAGAAGACATGAGAAACAACTAGGAAATCCCTATGCCAAGTCATATGTTTCTGAGTAAAGTTGTGTCGTGTAAGAGAAAAAGAAAAGGGAGGGGTTTCCCCCAAAATGAAAACACCAAACACATAAGGGATCTACGGATTTAGGGTCAGTATGTTCTTTTCTTTGATGTTGTTTAGAGAGCTTGGAACTGTCATCATCCCCCAAATACATAGAACTGGAAGAATGACA
>VDFB02019333.1:0-16664 GCA_007258455.2 Sequoia sempervirens
TGCAACTAATCAAAGCATCATCTACACTCTTGCAACCATCTCACTCAACTATAGACATCAATGAAAAATTAGGATTGTTGACATCAATGACAACATAGGCTTGTTGACATTGATGACAACACAATATTTTTAACATCAATGACAACACCAACTGCGCATACTTGCAAAAATCTCCCCCCTTGTCATTGATGGTAAAACATGATGTGAAAAACCATCAATGACACAATAGCTCTATACCATACCAATTTCATATTCTCTTTTCTCCCCCTAAATAACTTATCTTTTATGTATTGTTTTCTCCCCCTTTGGAATCACCTCTCATGACTCTTTCTCTCGCTTATTACCTATTATTTTTACATTCTTCTCTATCTCTTCTTGTGTTTATGACTTTTTCTTTTCACACAATTCTCTCTCCCCCTTTGACATCAATGGAAAAGGACATAATATTTGTACTATTTTATTCTCTTCCTTCGTCATCAAACAACCTACTTACAACTACTCTGCAATACCTTTCCTTTACTTCTCTAAATACTCCCCCTTAGGAGCACACTCCAACTTGTACCATATCAACAATGCCACTACCTACTCCCCTTGAGAGGTAGCCACCAAAATCAATCCAAAATAAAGAATAAATCTTTTGATCTACTAGACTAATGCATCTCCTTATGCATCTAGTTCAAAGAAGGAGGGGAAATAACCCCCAACTTCTCCCAAAGATACTCAAAATTACTCTTAGGAAGAGCGTTAGTGAATATATCAACAATCTAATCCTTTGTAGGCACATATTCAAGATTCACTTCATTCTCCACAACTTTCTCTCTCATAAAGTGATATGTAATTGAAATATTTTTTCCTTGAATGCATCACTAGATTCTTTGAAATGTTAATTGCACTTGTATTGTCACAAAAGATAGAAATAGGCTCATCATACACCACTTTGATATCCTTCAATATTTTCCTCATCCATAGCACTTGTGTGCAGTAAGATGTTGCTACAATGTACTCATCCCTGCAGCCAGTGGATAAATAGATTGATCTTGTTTGTAGCCATGATACCAATCCCATCAAGGAAAGAGTCTTTTTTGCTTGTAATTTTTGTCATCCACATCCAGCCCAATCTACATTTTATGGCACTCAATGTGAAATTAGTATCCTTTGGATGCCACAAATATGATTTGGAGTTCCCTTCAAGAATCTAAATATAACTTCCTTCTTTGTTGCAGCATGTGACTCTTTGTCTTCTTGAAATTTGTGCAAGACAAGTTGCATACTTTGATATCCATTCTAGTAAAATGATTCCATATATAGTATTCCGCAATCATTGATTTGTACTTGCTTTCGAGGATCAGCCAGAGTTTCCATGTTTTCTTTCCGCCGACTTGCAACCGGTAGCCATAGGAGTGCATACCAATTTGGAACCATCCATCCCAAACTTTTTCAACATTTATCTCACATACTTGGATTGTGAAATAAAAATCCCTTTGTTTGTTTGATTGATTTATAGTCCAAGAAAGAAATTAATTTCACCAAATATAGACATCTCAAACTCTTTCACATCTCTTAAAAATTCTGGCACATGGCATTTCCTCCAATAATTATGTCATCAACATACATAACTAAAATCAAGATTTGATATTTTTTAACTTTAAAGTAAATGTTACCTTTATTGAATTCTTGTTGTATCAAATTCTTATCCAACCTTGTATATCAAGCTTTGGTAGCTTGCTTCAATCCATACAATGTATTCTTCAATCTGCAGACCATCTTAGGTTTATTTGATAACTGAAATCCTTATGGTTGTTCCATGTATACTTCTTCCAACTCTCCATTCAAGAAAGCAGACATCACATCCATCTAATAAAATTTGAAATCCTTATGTCTTGAAAAAGCCAAAAACATCCTGCTAGCTTCCATTCTTGCCACCAGGGAAAATCTTCCTTCAAAATATATTCCTTCAACTTGTGAATATCCCTCACACACAAGCCTTGATTTTTTTCTTACCAATTACCCATTCTTATTCAGTTTGTTTCTGAACACCTACTTAGATCCAATTATGTTTTTGTTTGCAAGTCTTGATACAAGTTCCCAAGTCTAGTTTTTCTCAATCTGCAGTAGTTCTTCTTCCATAACATTCATCCAATGTTCATCTTTGCATGCCTCAATCACTATTTTAGGTTCAACTTCAAAAACTAACCTCATATTTACCTCTTATTCAATAGATTTTTTTCTTGTTAGTACACTTTTGCTCTTGTCTCCAATGATTTGTTCTTCATAATGCTTTTTCTACACATACTTAGGGGTTATAGGAGTCTTTTTTGGAGCTTCTTCCTCTTCTTCAAATTGTACTTCATTTTCCTTAGCCTTCTCTTTTTCTCTACAATCAGGTTCATCTGATTCATATCCATCTATCACCACTGAGTTCCAAAAATATTCATCAAATTTGACACTTGCACTCTCAACAGTCTTTCTCACTCTTTTATTGTAGCAAGTGCTAGTAGGCTTTTCTTTTAACATAATATCCAAGGAAGATTCCTTCATCAAACCTTGCATCAAAAATTCCCAAATTTTCTTCATCTCGTCTGATATAAAATTTGCTTCCAAACACTTTAAGGTATTTAATAGTAGGTATCCTTCCATACCACAATTCATAGGGAGTCTTTGTGTTTTTTTCTTTTTATTGAGTATGTAAACAATGGTATGCATTGCTTCTCTCTAGTATACTTCCAATAGGTTTTCCTCTTTCATCATAGTTCTTGTAGCTTGAATATTTTTGTTTTTCCTTTCAACTACTCCATTTTTATGATGAGTCCTAAGGGCAGACAAGTGCCTCTTTATGCCATGATTCTCACAAAACATGTTAAATTCATTGAAGGTGAACTCCCCACTTTTGTTATACCTCAAAAATTTGATCATCAAATCCATTTCATTCTCAACCATAACCTTAAATGCTTTAAATCTATCTAGGGATTCATTTTTTTCTTTAAGAAAAGTAACCCATTTCATTCTTGAATAATAATTAATAAAAATCATATCTTCCTAGGGGGAACAAGCCATGTTTTTGTAAGGGATAAATATGTTAGAACACCTATACCATGGTCTCAAAAAATACTCATTATGAGACATAGAGTCTCATGACTTATACCCTACTTCAGGTATGGTATTTTGAGCATATCACTTGCATGCAGCCTACTAGATATACCATGGAGGTACCATGGATATATCATCATTCATTTTTTCATCCTCTTAGGAGACCTCAGTAGTACAAAGATCTGTTGTATTGGTGCATCACTTTTGATTAGCTAGACATTGTGAACATTTTTTGGAGACCCTATAATACTTTGCAGCTCTAGGTAGGATCATCATGATAGCTAGCTAGTATTTAGCATGAATTATTATTTTTAAATTTTTATCATTATATAATAATTACATTCTATAATGATCAAGTGATGATACAATTCAATTTTATATAGGGAGTACCCATCCCTCGATCGACCTATCTCAATTTGACTTGCAATGAAACTAGGCCATTGGGCATCCCTCATCCTACCATCACGGATGTTCCATTTACTAACTAAAATAATGAGGAGTGAGATAGACATACTATGTCTAATACAAATGATATTGGATCGACTACTAGACATACAACAATTTGTGAAACATTGCAAGTCCAAATTATGTATTTCATGTAGACCACCCTACTGGTGATCTTGAGCGATGGACATGATATAGATAGGATCGTGAGGAGGAGAATGAGGATAATAAATAAGATGCAAGAGAATATGATGAGGAGGATGAGGAGGAGAAGCCAATTGCAAAATTTTTGGGTGGTTTAGAAGATCAGGGCAAGGCCATAGATTCCCTTGAGGAGAGACCTATGTCACATCCTCGTATATCACAAGGATATCCTTCTACACTGGAGAGACCACCTATATATGTGCATGAGGAGAGTATTAAAGAAATTTTCACTATTCCCTTAACCTCCCAAGTGAGTCTAGATGTAGCCACCATACTTGCATGTTGAGATATCCATTGGTGAGTTGGAAATCTAGGTTATATAATATATTATGTTGTCACTTTGCTTTATATTATACTAGATGCTATGATTTTAAGTTTAAGATATGATTTTATATGGTGTAGTTATCTGAGGTTATTCTATGTTTGTCTCTATTTTTTAGTTGGTACTTGAGATTGGCTTGACTTTGTAGGTCTAGCAATATTAGATATAGTTCCTAATATGTACCCACATTGACTAGTGCGAACTAAGGATAAGCCACTACAGAGTGTGAGGTGTCGTGTGAGGATATTTGAGACTATAACATGACTTAAAGGACTATACATAAGGATTTGAGAGCTACCTAAGGAGTTTAAAGTTAAGACATCTCAAGCTCCTATAGAGAGCGAGATGCATGGCTATCTAGGAGAGGAGCCAAGTAGGGTATGGGTAGAGAGATATTGGCTTCATGAGAAGCACATATCTACACTTGAGGCTAATTTCAATATTATATGTCAGCTCAGAGTTGTACTAGCATGTAGTAGCTTTAGGAGCCACACATGATCTACTGTCTCATATCAACCACCACCACTAGGCCTAGAGGAGTGTAGTAGCCATAGGCCTATAGGTTGATTATATTTTTTATGATATGATACACCACATTTTGTTAGAGTGGTGATGTGATGATGTATATAAACACTATGATACATATATATGAGCATATTTTATGTAGTTTTTCCTCTTGATTATTTTTAATGCTACATGTTATATTATGCATTACATTTCCATATATTGAAAATTGAATGCAATTGTGATCAATTAAACAATCCAAGTTAGATTATTTCATAAATGCTACAATGATCTAATTTACATATGTAAATGAATTATGTGATATAACTAAACGACTAAATGTAATTGTCTAATTATATGCTACATTTTTTATCTAAGTGTACACATATTAAACTAGATGCAACTATGATCTAATTTGGAAACATTAAATGTTATAATGATTTTATTTAATTTTCAAACAATTTATTGAATAGCATGCATAGTAAGTAATTCAAATTATGAAAATAACCTTGAGGACTCAAGACACACAATTTTTTTCATGAATGAAGTAATACGAGACTAAATAGAAAAAGAAAATCCATCTATTCTAATCAACATTCTTTAAAGTACAATATATTATTTAAATAATTAAGCATAAAATGCAAATTCTTGTCATATTTTGGGATCATGATGGGCCAAAAGTGGCAATATGATGGGTATGTGGTGGCGACTATTTTTACCCAAAGTGATGAAACAAAAGGGTTTTAAAGGATATTCTCAACCACTGATATAAATTGTATGCTTTACATTTAGATTTAATAAGTAATTGTGTCATTTCTATTCAATTCTGACTAAAGTCTAATTGATAGGCTAATTGAAAAACATCTATAGCTTTGAAATAAGGTATCACATTTTTTTGAATCTCATATGTGTTAAGATCCTATACTTCACATACTAAGATTAAAAAGAAAAAATGGAATTTCATGAAGTTTTGATATTAAAGCTAATGTGTGTGGTTAGGCATGCAGTTTTTATAGTTTTAAAAGTAATAAAATTCATAATTAATTATTTACTAGGAAAAAATTGCAAAAATATGCATCACATCAGGGCACTTAGGTCTCTACTTGTCCTAAAATATTATAAAAAATATTATCATTTTATTGTGGTTAGGAATTGTGAATTGAATGACACCTGCATATTATTTTCCCTAATTTAAATTTTCCTGCATTGAAATTTCAAATTTTTCACCAAATAGATTTTTTTTTAAACAAACCCTAGTAGTTTAAGAACTTCTACATTCAATTTTATATAGATTGTATTCTTACATTTTTTGAAATAATATAGATAACTTATTCAAATTTTTATGTCAAGTTGCCTAACTCCTAACTTTTTTTTTATTTTTTTGCATAAAGAGTATTTTTTCCATGATGATCACATAACCATCATTAATAGGTTCCTTGAGGAGGCATATATTTTTGTGGAAATTTGTATGCTTCAACAATAATCTTGATCAATGATATCCTAACCATTTTAAACCTAAACTTTCCCTTTTCTCCTGGTACAACATTTACATTACATTTATTTGAGCATATAACACCAAGTCAACTTTCTTAAATAAATGGTGAATAAAATCATCATTGTATTTGTATTGAATGCATTTTTACTAGGCTTGAAGATGTTTGAGAGTGTGTACATGTTGTTCATTGAGTAGTTCAATTTGTTGAAGCCATTGTTCTCTATAAGAATTATCATCTATAATGGCATTGAGATAAATATGTAATGAAGGAATTCTAACTCTAAAGGCATAACAAAATCACTACCATAGAAAAGGTTGTACAAAGTATTACCCATATCCATATGAACAATCATGTGATAAGCCCATAATGCATAAGAAAGTTGAGTATACCAATATTTACCATTTTGTTAAAAACTTTCTATAAATTTTTCCAACTATTTTATTTGTTTCTTCTACTTGTTCATTCGATTGAGGATAATATGGTGTATAAAAATGCTATTCTATATGAAACTTTTCCAAGAACTTATTTACTTATTTAATATTAAATGGTGTACCATTATATGAATTAAAGAAAAAGGAATATAAAATCTTCATACAATGCTATCCAATTCAAAATGACAAATAACTTCAACTATCATGGAATGAAGTGAGGTTTCTTTGACCCATTTCATGAAGTAATCTATAGTTGTAATAATGAATGTGTGTCCTAGAGATGACAAAGGAGAAATATTACTAATTAGATCCAAGATCCACACAAGATAATGTAGTAAGATCCAAACCTCAATCATAAAATCCCAACAACATAAGATTCAACTCAAAAATTGTTTGAAATAACACAAAAATCTGCAAACAATTTGATTCATTAACTATTAAACTATTCTCTGTATTACATGGAAATCATTACCAAAATGAAAATACATCATATATAGCCATATGGGCTGTTGGAAAACCTCAAAAATCAGATATTGAGGCCTGATACAATAGAAAATAACAGCCACAAATCATAACTCTTCAATCCACCATCTTGTAGCATCAACCCCTTAAACCTGCAATCTTCAATTGAGAACCACTGAAGCAATGAACTTCCAATCTTCAAAATTTCTTGCTGCTGTAAAAAAACTCTCAAACCTGCAATAATTTTTTTTTTATGGAAATATTCATCACATACTAATCCCTTTTGATTCACTTCTACCCAAATCCCTGTAGAAATCAGCTTCTCTCATAATTTTCCTATTGAGTGACTAGTTCCAAAAATTGTCAAGTCTTCCCTTTTATGCTAAATCTCCATTTTTTTTCTATAGCCTCCATTTGAAACGTCCCAACATGATAAAAATGTCATTAATAACATTAAAATAAAATAATAAATGCTAAAAATCATTATCAAATCCACCTCCTTGAAATTTCCAAGAATAACAAACTTGCAAGATTCCAACTCCTAGAAAATAGGGACCCAATTAGAAAAGTAACTTCCAACTCAACTTGGTCACTCAAGATCTCCATTATTACAATTTAGGATGATTTAATTGAGTTTTAAAAATTTGTAACTCCCCCAAAATTCCATTCCAAGATTTCCTTTTTAAAGCTCAAGTTCAACACTGCCACCTAGACTATCTCCACTCCAAAATTTAGCAATACTAAAATAAAAGACCAATTATTTATTACAATTTTTGGCCTAATGTTTTAATTTATTACCCCAAATAAATAATTATCAAACCTTAGGAAAATATAAAATTAGAATATTTATTTTTGTTTGATGATGTTTTCTTGTGCACCCAGAAGCTCCTACATCAGGCATGTCAGGTAAATTGAGTTTTGTGAGTATGACTCACAAAATGGAGTTGAGTAGTAGGACTGTCCTTTCAAGTTGTAAACAACCTATAGAAAAATCCATCACTATAATAAGTCTTCTTCCATCTTCTCTTCTAGCATCTACTTGGATCATTCTGCATCCTCCACCTATTGTATCTTATTCTCTCCTTCACCCTTGTGGGATTGAACCCACTACAATAATCTAACCACCTCCACCAATATGCATTCACCTCTACATCTTCATAAATTTCATTCATCTCTAAAACATTCAAATAGTATTTACTTTCATCTCCATAAAATCCAAGAAAATAAGGCATTACCTCAGCTGCTACAACTTTCTTTTCACCTCCATTTGCAGTCAATGCAAGCCATTCATTTTCAATTGCTGAAATTTTTTATTTTACCTCATCCTCTTGCATGATGATTTCATCTTCAATGTCACATACTTGAAAGTATTCTACACCTTCTCTTTTACCTGTAAGCAAAACAATGTTAGCATAATCATAGGACCTTTCTTCTCCAATTTGCATCTTCTCTATCTCCTTATCACATTCATCTGACTCTTTCCCTTCAAATAAGATATCAATCTTTCTCATCTCCTCTTTGAGTAGGATATCTTCTTAATCTTCACCAAATTCTTTATCAAATATAGGACCCTCAAATTCCATAATCTCAACTTCTACTTCCTCATTTACCTCATTCTTTCCTTCATCCTCTGTTGTAACATCTTTGTCCTCTTCAACTACTACAATATTATCTTCATCTCCACTCTTTGCTGCAACTTCTTTCATCTCATGTTTCATTCCTTCCAAAAGAAATGTCTCCTAAGCTTCATATTCAAAAACTTCTTCCCACTCATCTTCTTCTTCCGTAGTTTCACATGTATGACACTCTACTTCATCTTTTGTCTTCCCTACATTCAAAATATTATTAGAATGATAAATAAAGTTACCATTAACTCTTATCCTTGCTCAATGTACTTTCAAATATTCCACTACTTGCTTTAGTTCCTCCAATTCTCTCACCTTGTACATCCTTAGTCCTTCCTTGAGTTCCTCAAGTCTAGGAACTATCAAAACCCATCTAATAATAAAATTCATTTTTATCATTCTCTTTTCCATACTCAAGGGTTCACAAAGACTCAATAATACAATTATTCAAAACCCTCTAAGTTGCATATACACATGCAACAAATCTCTCACACAATCCAACCCTCAGGTCCTGGTGCAAACTGCCTCCAATCGGCGCTTATGCTTGCACACTTAGGAAAACTAGCTCTGATACCACTAATGTAGTAAAATCCAAACCTAAATCATAAACTCCCAACAACATAAGATTCAACTCAATTTTTTTTTGAAATAACACAAAAATCTGCAAATAGTTTGATTCATTATCTATTCAACTATTCTTTGTATTACATGGAAATCACTACCAAAATGAAAATACATCATATACAGCCATATGGGCTGTTGGAAAACATCAAAAAATCAGATATTGAGGCCTGATACAATAGAAAATAACAGCCACAAATCATAACTCTTCAATCCACCTTCTTGTAGCATCAACCCCTTAAACCTACAATCTTCAATTGAGAACCACTAAAGCAATAATTTTGCAATCTTCAAATTTCTTGCTTCTGTAAAAACACTCTCAAACCTACAATAAAACATTTGTGATGGACATCTTCATCACATACTAATCCCTTCTGCGTCACTTCTATCCAAATCCTTGTAGAAATCAACTTCTCTCACAATTCTCGTCGAGTGACTAGTTCCAATAGTTGTCAAGTCTTCCCTTTTATGCGAAATCTCCCTTTTTTTTTGTAGCTTCCATTTGAAATGTCCCAACATGATAAAAATGTCATTAATAGAATTAAAATAAAATAATAAATTCTAAAAATCATTATCAAATCCACCTCCTTGAAATTGCCAAGAATAACAAACTTGTAAGATTCCAACTCCTAGAAAATAGGGACCCAATTGTAAAAGTAACTTCCAACTCAACTTGGGCACTCAAGATCTCCATTATTAAAATTTAGGAGGATTTAATTGAGTTTTAAAAAATTGTAACTCCCCCAAAAATCCATTCCAATATTGTCTTTTTAAAGCTCAAGTTCAACATTGCCACCTAGACTATCTCCACTCCAAAATTTAACAATATTAAAATAAAAGACCAATTATTTATTAAAATTTTTGGCCTAATATTTTAATTTATTACCCAAAATAAATAATTATCAAACCTTAGGAAAATATAAAATTAGAATATATATATATTTTTTATGTTGATTTCTTGTGCACTAGGTTGCTCTTGTATCATTGTTAGATGATACTAGCATTGCAAAATATGAGGATTATTGTACATTAATATTATCAAGTAAGCTACACTCTTTTAGAATCTCTAATGTAGGTTCATGGGGTATCAATAGGTAGAATATGGTATATTTTGTTATTCATATGTAGATCAAGCCTTGAATGAGTGTGAGTCAAAGTAGTGGGTTGATGAATTATGTACAAGAAGTATACACCCACTTGAGACATATCAACTTCAAGAAGAACTAAAAGTCATAGAGTTGGAATCGCAAGTTTAATTTCATCACATATAAGATATAGTTCAACCAATTCATATATCTCCATGTATAGATTAATAAATTCCTAATTTTATCTTATTTTGTAGTTTTTTGTAATGTTGACTAAATTCATCTAATTGAATGCACATATCAATGGATAAAATGTTTATGCAATTATTGTAGATGAAGACAATGAAGATGTAATATATTATTACTTGTGTCATTTTTTTAAGGAGAAAAATAAATTAGAGGCCCCTATCATAGATGGAGGAAACATCAAGTATCCTACAGGTTCAGTGGTTGTTACTTGAATATGGCTTAGAAGGTACCCAATTAAGAAGTTTGATGTGTGGTTGTTTGAGGACATTGACATGCATCATGAAATTTTTTTATTACTCTAACCTTGTTGTGACTTCAAATGTTCATTTTATCAAATATGGGGGTTGACTATTGAACAAGAACTTGTGGAAGGTTTGTGAGTCTTATAATGAGGAAATACTTGACACAATAAAGAGTAGAGAAAATCCATATGGTTCCTTGGATTGATTGTAAATGAAAAATTGCAAAGTCAAGCTAATTTGTAAATATGTACATCAAATTTGTATATTTATACATACCTACATTTCCTTATTATTCAATGAATTTAGACACATTTTTATGAGTTTTCCAAAATTCATATGTTATTCTTAGTTTTAGATATAGTAAGATTCTTATCATCAACTTCTTGTGTATTGGTATGCCTAACTTGTGTTTGTTTATATATGACTTTATGTTAGGCTTTAATGTAAATTATGAATTAATTTTGTATTATTGTGGAAATGTTTTGTATAATTTGTGTACCTAAAAATCTAATAAATTCACTCATGTGATTGTACATAAGTCAAATAATGATTATACATAAATCTAATAAATTGATGGTTATTCTAGTCCTTGGTTTCTCCATATTGTAGGATGTCTTTTCTTTCTTTTAGTAATGATGATAAGGCATGTTTGTCCCTACTAGTTGAATGTTTCATGATATTAGCTAGATCTCTCTTCCTAATAACTTTATTCTTTTGATTGGCCATGTGGAAATATTAGAGGTTGGATATAATTATAATATGCATTTGAAAAATCCCTCCAAGATTCTTTACTTAAATGATGCATTTGAAATATCCCTATTTTTTAGCTCCTTAAAGTGCTCCATGCTACTAGTTAATTGAAGAATATTTACCTAATTTTACCTCTTTCTTTAATGATCCTATTAGAATACTCCTAAATTATCTCAACTTCCATCAAATGGGTCAAACTATCTCCTAGATATGCTCAATATATTGCTTAGGTCATCAAACTATCCTAGATATTCTCGAACTATTCATCACTTCTCATTATTTCTCCTTAACTACTGAAACTTCCTCAAACATTCTTATATAGTATGTGAGAAGTGCATTGAAAATTTTGGGTCTTCTTACGCTATGGAAGAGCTTCTAGGATAGGATATGACACTTGTCATTACCTTTAGGAGCTTCTTATCTTCATCCTTTCACTATATTCTCATCTACAAAATTGGCATCTAATTTACGTCTATTGAAACCAAAATATCATAATGTTGGAAAGCTCTCTCTTTTCTTGTCCTTCTACCTTATATACCTTTATCTATCTCATTATCTCTATATTACACTCCTATAAGGATATGATTTTACTTGAAATCCTTTGAAAATTATCTATCTACCATTAACTTTGGCTTGATTGAGATCTCATCAATATCATGCATGGGTTTGTCATTAGCCTTTACTATCACCTAATATGAGGTTTGATTCTCATAAAATTCACAGGAAGTCTTCCTTTGACTATCATAGTCACTTAATCTTGGACTATTCTAGGGTTATCACCATGGATAATAGACTAGATTTGACCTATTTATTAATGATGAATACTCTTTTTGAAGTGATGATTATGCAAGAACCCTTTGATGATAATACATGTCTATCATTGTTTCTTTAGGTCTCTTGAAGTTTCATAGATAGAGTCGAGTATTTTATCTTACTAATATGTGACCATTATTTGTATACTATCCTTTGATGAATCTTTTAAACATTTTAGACTATTTCCACATGACTTTCCTTGAATACTCTTTTACAGAGTTTAATACCCTTTCCTCAATTGCTTGTTGGATGCAAGGAACATTGAGAGGGGGGGGAATCAATGTTCAATAATTTTGATTTACAAAATAGATCTAAAAACCATCAATAGCAATAATTTAACTTTATATAACATTGGCAGCACATAATAGATGGTCACATTAATAAGACACCATAACACCAAATATTTTTTGTGTGGAAACCTGTTAGGGAGAAAACCCGCGGTGGAGATTAATCCACAAAGTTTACTCTATTAAAACTAAAATAAAGAGAGGGAATTCACTTTCATTCAGTTGCATTTGCCTAGAGCTCAGCTGTGCTCAAGAGAGGCTCACTTCCATACAATTATAATGAGATTATGAAAATATTTGAACTAAGAATATAGCATCTACAAATTCTTGGATTCATTTACTAAAGTGCACAATCTAACTTTAGACCTTCTACTCAAATCTATTATGCTCTGCTCTATTCTCCTGTTGAAAACCCTTCATTAGTACAACTAATATTCGATCAATCAACTGCTCTACTCTTTTTTGCACACATATACATCTCTCTTCACATCACACATACATAAAGTGAATTAATGATCTTCCTTATATATCCACTAGCCCAAAAACTCAATACATGTCAGCCTTTCAACAAAATATAATATTCTTTGCTTATATCGGTCATGTCAGCCTTAAATATTTAATTAGAAATGAAGTGTACCTTCATAAGTCAGTTATACTTATAGAAGGGACCCACACCATGGTTCTAAACATAAGAGATAGCAAAATAATTATTCCACATACATCTACGATCCACCACATCAAGCATGTCGGCCACAATGAAAAATAGATCACTAAACCTCTTAACTTGAACTATGATCAATGCAACACCACAAAAATTCTTTAGTAGAATATTGTATGAGATAAGAAAGCTTCCTTGGAGATCTGCACTTCAAAATAGTGATCTAGTGAAGTAGTCGAATTAGCATACTAGCCAGATGCCCTGTTCTTTAATTTCTCTGCTAGTAGAATACAAAGACTTGATTCTCTGCCAGTATAAGCACAACTAATACTACGGATCAAACTATAGACTCAAGTTTCCATCAACGATAACACAAGTAGCCAAAACTGATCTCTCAGATCCATATGCCAACAATCTCCCCCTTTGGAATTGATGGTAACACTTAGCAAAAAAATTACTAAGTGTCAAAAACCAAATCCCCCTTTGGATGTAAGGAAATTTTTCACTTCATTCTCTCCCCCTTTGACATCAATGAAAAAGCTCTACAACATTTTCTTATACTCTCTTTCTTATTTTCTCCCATAAAATATTTTACTACACTATCTCTTACTCCATTCTCTCCCCAAATGCTAATGCAAAAATTGATCAAAATTTGACAACTGCTATGAAAATTCAGAAAATTATTTTATACTTAGCTTTCAATTTCAAAAGGAATTTCTTCCAGGAATCCACTGCAATCCATATGGCTACGATCAAAATGTTGTTTTCTGAATTTCTGTTTATTATTTGCACAAGAGACTTGGGAATAGTGATTGTTGCTTTAGGTCCTCTCCTAATTTAAGAGTCTCAATCATTTTTTCTAATCTCCCTTTAGATATATCTTTGACCTTTCAGAAAGCATCAATGAGAGAATTTTTAATAGTATGAACTTTTGCATGCTCAATCTATAAATCATAAACTTTCTTCTTCACATATCCATTCTTATCAAGAAGCATACTATAATTTTGTCTAGTCTTAACAAGATCACTTTCAATCTTTTCAAGCTTACCCTTGTACTTTTCTACCACATGAGGCCACCTAAGACAATAGTTAAAGACTTTATTTGTAGAATCAATTGTACACTATCTCAGATCACTCATTTTCTTCTTCAATATGGAAAGAGACAATCTAAATTGCATTTTTAAATGAGAAAACATTTCTTCTTCCTTCCTTTCCAGAGGCACAAACTCCATAGATATCTTGACACATTCAATGAATTCTTCCAAGAGAACATTTTGTAGACTTTCCAACTCAATATTGTTATAAATTAATTACCTTTCTAGAGAATTTTCAATAAAATCCTATTCATAGGATGGTCCATTTAGCCATATACTGGATATCTTTTGTATACCATCCTCATCCTAAATGATTTGCAAAATCTTTGTCTTAAACAAAGCACTTTCCTCATCACTATCTTCAGCTATTATTGTTTATGGTTCATCTGGTTTCAGTTGATCTTTTGGAATACATTCTTCAGAAACTTCATCTTCTACATCCACAACCACTTGTATTTTCCCTTTTTCTTCAAACTTTGCAGATTTGGGTGCTGGAGGAGTGACACCAACTATATCTCTTTCTCTCTTCTACTTTTTCTCTCCTTTTTCGGAAGATGATCCAACCTCAGTTATTTTTTCTCGAAGAGGGACAAAACCTTCTCCAAACCTCTCTAACACCTTTCTAAAGAAACTTTCATACACTTGTTCATAATTTTAAAAATAATTGTAATGATTGAAGATTTTCTTACTAATCAACATATTCTCTCTCCACACTACATTGTCCTTCAATGGAAAACAATTTAGAAAATACATCATAATACAAATTGCCAAAGTACCAAACCTGAATTGGTAGCCAATATCCTTCATTAATTGAACATTCTCCAACAGTTTCTCCTTCAATAGTGTACATAGATCAAAATGCTCATTTTCAATTATCATTTTGTGGGGATATATGTAGCATCTGCCGAGGTTGATCCTTCTTGGTTCTTGAAATAGATCTTGTATGAGATTCCATAAGCCACATACCTTGTCAAAGGATCTTTAATGGATGAAATTATTAGATCCCTCTAATCTCCCCTTATTCTAGTTAGGGCTTCGACCTCCACATTGCAAATCAAATTTTTCTTTGGTACATCACCAACATTGCATAAGCCCATTAAATTTTTGATCACATCCTTGGTAATTTGATATGGTTTATCCAAATTGAGAATATCACTGTCTAATTTGTTCAGGAAAAACCAAATCACTTCTGCATTGACAAAATGAGGATAATCATTCAATATATCCAAATTCTTGTGCTTTGATCCTTCAAGCCTTCTGACATTGGTGATCGAAAAAAAAATTATTTCATCCATAATCTTCTGGCTTCTATACTTGTCTAGGGTTATGGTACCTTTGATTTTCTTCATGTTTCATTCTAAACAGAGTTGTACGGATTACAAAATAGATGTGAAATCAATGATCAACAGGAATACCTAGAGATTTTCCACTAGAATGACCTTTTTCCCTTGAAATTTTGTAGAAAAATACTCTTGAACTATTCTCCTTCAATTCTTGGTGCCAAAATAGGGTTCAAAATTCCCTTTTATAACTTTACTTTTTGCCGCAATAAATGTGTTACCCTAGAAGTTCTAGTTACACTCCAAACTCAGACAACAAGCAAAGAATTCAACTTTGAACTTATACCATTCTGACCAGTTCATCATATCATTGCAAATACTTTCATCAATGGATAACACAGTGACTGATGACATCCAAAGATTCGATGTCAACAATACACAGGGGGTAGAGGCAATGAATTTTCATGAAAAACTCCGCCTAGGCCATTGGCCTGATATCAACTACTAGAGGAGCTATTAGAGGGATCTTCCAGTATAACTTTATTTCCTTCATCTGTTTCACTTTTCTTCACCCATCTCTTCTTCATTTGATCTTTTATTTCTTCCATAGAAGCTTTTGCTTTACATTTATTATCTTTTTATGAATTTCTTCCTTGATACACTAGAACTCTTTTATTCATGTTTATGTTCTGGTATAACTTTGCAATGTGACCAAGATTGTTACAATTGAAACATACTAGACCTTTTTGCCTGTACCATCCATTCCACTAATTTCCTCCTGACCTACATTGATTAGCAACATATCCAAATCTTCCATAGGTATAGCATTTAACATTTTTTGCATTGATAGACATACTTCTACATTCTAATACCTTATTCCCAAATTTCTTGCATTTGAAACATTGACCAGAGAATGATGGCTTACTAGGGTGTATCTTTCTTCTACACTGAGAAGCCATATATCCAAATTTATTACAAGCAAAGCAATATCCATTAAATTTTTGAGCATT
>VDFB02019334.1:0-22656 GCA_007258455.2 Sequoia sempervirens
TATTCTCCAAGATGTATTTCCCCTCAAAGATATATCACCCTTGATGTCGATCTTTAAAACATAGGTCTATGTTCCCTCCACCAAACAAGAAAACTGCAAAATACAATTTTTAGACCATGGACAGATTAATAGGGAATGCACCACATATAGAACAATATTAAGCAAAGATTTCCTCATATGCACTATCTAATGTCACCTCACATGTGTTTTCTATGTTTCAACAAAGATCTGCTTAATGTAGATTTATAGCCAAGAAGTTAAATGAAAATTTCTAGGACAAGAATGGACATTCCCCTCACTTGTGATAGCAGTTCTAGACATGCATGCAAAATGTGGAAGCATAGAGAAGGCATAGGAACTCCTGGAAATACAATGATTGCATAATATACAGAAAAAATATTTTTACCTATTTGGATCTTCTTTATCCTCAAGAGGCCCAATTTTTCATAGATATAATTTACTTTGAACAAATTTAATTGAACAATATGTCTGGCCAAAATTTCCTTTTGATTAGAAATGTTTAAATTTATTTTTGTTTATAAGACGTCTTGAAGTGTGACATGAATTTGAACTTCCACCCCAAAAAACAGAAAAAGATAGGTAGAGAGATATAAAGAGACACAAAGAGAGAAAGATAGGGAAGCATAAAAGGAGGGAGAAAGGGCTAGAGAGAAGAAAAAAAAAGTGGATGGAAAATAAAGAATGAAAGATACATATAGAAAAAGAGAGAGTGTGTGTGATAGAAGAAGAGAGAATATAGGGAATTTGATAGAAAGGGAGATAGAGAGGTATTGAGCTAAACTTCAACTCCTAGATGGTATCAGAGTGTGATTGGCTCCTACATATAAATATGAAGAGAGCATGAGATACATTTGATAGTCCCATTCCACCAATCCATCCAACCTATTTTTTGAGTAGGATTATCCTTTAGATTCCACAATTAACATATGTAGGCCTACCAGAAGCAATTTATCACTCAATGTAAAATTGGATAGGACAATGGTAAAAGGGGTATACTCTAACAAAGATTTCACTTGAAGAGGAAAATAGTTGGAAAAACAGAAAAATGATTGAACAAAAATCAGTGCATGATCCAACCATTTGTACACTCTATTAGTTTTATCTTAAAAATTATTCCATGTAAACTAATGTGAATGATTATGGTAGTGTCCCATATTGGGATAAAAAAAAGATATAGTTTATTATGCATGAAATACCAAGCTTCCCTTTCACTAGCAATCCAACATATTAGAAGGGAAACATTTTTATCCTATGTCATGTCAACCATATTAAAGTCTCCACATAAAATCCAAGTGGTAGTAGGCATTCATTAACAATCCATCACCACAAAATAGATATCTCAATAACATCATTGAGAGCATAAACATTAATAATGTTAAAACAATTATTTTTAATATTAAAGAGAGTCCAAATCACTCAATTGGTGAGGTCACATCCATAATCTTAACCTCCCACAAATAGGGGATATCTAGAGCTACAAAATTTTGATGGGAAACACTCATAGCATATTTCTTGTGGATGTTTGTAATACCTCAAACAATACAAAATAAAAAAAATCATTGATGAGAATCAAGAGGCATATCATCGCTATCTAGTTTGTCAAGAGTGGAGTAGCAATTATAGAAATAATCTTCTCAAGAGAAGATACCCAATTGAATGTTAAAAAATTACAACCTTTTTTTTGCAACAAGTTATACTTCTTCTAGATGTTCCAAAAAATTAGGTAAGTGCAAGAATTTGGGTTCACTTTTAGTGGAAGTGTCAGGGATGACAAAATGCAGGATAGGAACGAGTACCTATTTCATTAAAAATGAGTACCCATTTAGGATTTGATTCTCAAACCTAAATTTATACCCATTTCATTTACATCATATTTCCATTCTTTTTTAGAAGGGGTACATGTTTTGGAGCAAGTACATGTTTCAAAAAAATTAAAATTTTAAACCCATGGCTTTGTTTTTGTTTTAGGCTTGGAAATCCAACCCTTAGCTTAAACCTACAAATACAATGTCATGAAAACAACAAGAGAAATTTTGACTTTAGCTAGTTAACAACTTATTTTTTCAATTTTTTTTTGATAAAATTAAAACCCATTATAGATAACGATGCCTAGTTTTCAAATATGTATTTTTTAAAATAATTTAACTTATTTTTTATTTATTAATTTATGAGGAAAATGGTCCATAAACTTGAAATTTTAGGTATTAGTATTTTTTTAATAACTATTTTTTTTTCAAAAAAATTATGTCATCAATATAGACATCATTTAAAAAAAAAAGGGGGTGAAAATTTTATTGACAGAAAAGCAAAGATTACATAAAAGGGGACAAGAGACCCCATATCTTTAGAAAACTATCAAAGTCAGGACCAATGGATAGATCCCAAATCTCCAAAAGGCCACCACTCCAACCATCCTACCAACACCACAAAGCATACAACCAAACCACACCAACACACCTAATCATTTTGATCCTAATGAAAAAATTGAGCAAGTAGCTGACACTTTTGTTGGTCAAGCCAACTCCAGCTCCAAACAAACCAATCCCCCATCTCATCAAAAGACCATTTTTCTATACAATCAGCCACTTTGTTCCACTCCCTTGGAATAAGCACAAAGGAAATAGAAATACAATTTAAGGCTAGATTGAGAATTTGTCTAGTAATGATTCCAAGTCTCTAGGAGAAATTCTAGAAATCCTAGTTGTTTAGCAAAGATACAAGAATCATTGAATCCATCTCACAGATCACCTTCCTCCAACCCAACTTGCAAGCTTTCTCCAATTCCTTGAGAATAGCCCAGACCTCCATTTGATTATTAGAGTGCACTCCCATATAAATAAAGAAGAAAAATTGGGCATGACCCCTGCTATCACGTCCCACTCCACCAATGCTAGCAGCACCCAAATTGCCACAAGTAGATCTATTCATGTTTATTTTGTAAACACTAGTTGGGGGTGAGCACCACTTACCCACATGGTTCACCTTCTTGGACACCTTCATCAAAGATCCATGCCTAGGATGAGCCGTAGAGGCCTTAGAAAGCTCCAAAAGGGAAAAGAGCCAAGAATCATTCGAGGTCAAAGGCTCATCAAAGTCAAAATTAGCCTCTATAGTTCTTTGAGCATATTCTTAATTTTAAACTAGATATGAAGGGCTTCCTGCCTGTGATCCTAAGAAATCTACCTATTTCTCTCCAGCCAAATCTGCTAGATAATTAGGGAAGGACCCAAATTGTAAGCCACCACCAGGAAGGAAGCAAAAGCCAGAGGAAGACCCAAGTTTTTCAAATGATCATATAGAGATGAGGCCTGAACCGGTGTTCTCTTCCATAACTACCAGGTCACCAATTCCATATTTCAGTTGAAAAAGAACACTGGAAGAAAAGATGGCTAGAACATTCCTCATTTTTTCCACAAATAAAGTAGATCAAAGGGCCACAAAATATCCGTTTCCTGATGTTTTCCAAAGTAAGACATTTGTTCATACCCAAAAGCAACATAAACAAATTACACTTGGGCCAACCATTCTTGTTCCATATACGTTTCCACCAGGGACTCTCCTCCAAGTCATCATGTCTACCAAGCCAAGCAGAATAACCCTGAGCCATCCTGTACCTCCATTTGGGGCCATTACTCCACACCAACCTATCCATCTCCTCCAACAAACTACACGGATTCTCTACAAGAATTGAAGCCAAAGAATTTCTCTCCTCCAGAGATCCCCCCTCATGCCAAGAATCAAATTAACAACACTGATACACCATAGAGCTTCCCAAAGAGGAAGAAACCTTGAAGTTGTCCACATTTGACCAACTATCCCCCACAAAGGAATCACTTAAATACTGAAGATGATGGTGAGATGAGATTATAAGCGAGTGACCATCCCAAGAATCCAACCAAAAATTAGCAAGATTACCTTTATTAATGATCCAGAAGAGCCCCTCCTTGATCAGGGTAGAGCCCCGTTTTATAGCCTTCCATGTCAAGGAACCCTTGCTAGTTAATTCCATACAAGGGATGTCCTTGTCATCCACACTACCAAGGTATTTGAAGCTCAAAATGTGAGCCCATTGCTGGTCTGGCATAATACACCACCTCTAATATAGTTTCACCACAAGAGAAAGACTATTGTGCTCTAACTACCTAAGACCCAAACCTCCATACTCCTTAGGTTTGCACACTTGGTCCCAACTCACCAAGATCCACTTACTCTGCTCAATATTACCTTCCCATAAGAATTTCCTAGAGAGAGCATCATATTCCTTGAGAAAACCCTTTGAAGTAGATAAAGCCATGAACCTATACAAAGGTCGAGGGCCTGCAAAACAATTTTTAATAGAGTCAACTTGCTAGCAAATTATAGCCATCAAAAATTCCAATACTTGACTTTGGCACAGATTTTGTCCAAGATGTGTTGCTAGTGCCTCTTATTCAAATTGCCAACATAGAGGGGAATACCCAGATACTCCAAAGGTAGGCCCCCAATTTAAAAATGAAGAATGTGAGAAATCTTATTCTGGACAAGCTTGGGCATATTGAAGAAAATGATACTAGACTTCCCCTCATTAATCCTTTTCCCAGGTACCACCATATAAATATACAAAACCCTCTTGAAATTAATAGCCTCATCAATTCTTTCTAGTCCCATCAGATCAGTATCATCAATAAACTGGAGGTGAGTTTAGGATTCTAAACTTGAGTTCTAGCTCCAACCTTTGATAAGATCACTATCCTTGTGACACCTCAACAACCTACCAAGACCCTCCACCAAAAGAATGAATATATAAGGAGATAAAGGATCACCTTGCCTAAGTCCCCTAGAAGTAGAAAAAGGTAGAAGAGGGCAGCCCATTAATCAAAATGGAGAAAGAGGATGTGATCACACAACTCATTACCTAAGAAATCTAGTTAGGATGAAACCCGAAAGCCTCAAGCATACGCTGAAGAAATGACCACCGAACTCTGTCATAGGCCTTAGACATATCCATTTTTATAAACATTTGCTTTCTCGTTAGAAGAGGCCATGGAGTGCACAACTTCCATTTCCACCACAATACCATCCACATTCTGATGACTTTTGACAAAGCCCTCTTGCTCCAAAGAGATCAAAGAAGCCAAACAAGTTTTCAACCTTTCTACAATTAGCTTAGTAATAATCTTAAAAGCCACATTACATAAAGCAACATGTCTAAAAGAGTCAAAGGAATTAGCTCCTTATTTTTTAGGAATTAGAGCCAGGAAGGTTGAATTAAAGGCTTTGAGCATCTGCTTATTGGTTTGGGACTCTCTAACTACCTCCAACAGATCAAATTTTAGGATATCCCAGAACTCCTAAAAAAACTCTATCAGAAAGCTATCAAGATCAGGAGCTTTTCCTTTCTTCATCTGGAAAACAATGCTCTCAACCTCCTTTGGGGAGATAGGCTTTAGAAGCAAGTTATTCATTTCCCTAGAAACAACCAAAGGAATACAATCAAGGACCATATCCTCCTTTGTCATTACCATTCAATTATCCTCAATGAAAAGGGAGGAAAAGAAACCAACAACTTCCTTGGAAATGGCTTGATAAGAAGAGAGAAGATCTCCTTGCCTTGATATAATAGAAGAAATTAAGTTACTATACCTTCACTCCTTAAGAGAGTTATGAAAAAAAGCAGTATTCTTATCCCCCTCTTGAAGCCAATCAATACGGGACTTTTGTTTCCAAAAAATCTCCTTTTGTAACTCCCATTCAGCAAGATCCCTAGAAAGTTTAGATTCCTTCTAGAGAAAATCCACGATCATGCCTTAATTTTGTAAGTGATGTTGTCCAAATGAGCCCGAATCTTCTTTTTCTCAAGGTAAATATTTCCATAAGATTCTCTATTCCATCTTTTAAGCTTGTACTTAACAAATTGAAGCCTCTTGTAAAAAGAAAACATGGTTGTCCCAAAAGCAAGCTTTCCTTCAGTCCACCATCTCTCAACCAACTGGAACAAACTAGGATCATGTAACCACATAAGCTAGAATTTAAAAGGAAGGTTTCTAGACAAAGAAAACCACAGAGATGAGAATTTTATATGCCAATGATTTGATCCTTTCTAGCCCAAGATTTCAAAAGAAGAAGCCCAAAAATCCCCAAGCCAATGGTCAAAGACTAGGAATCTATCAAGCCTCTTAGAAATGGAACCCTACCCACATCTTCTATTATGCCAAGTGAAAGTACCATTAACAGGCTTCACATCCACCAACTTGAGAAAAGAGATATTATCACATAGTAAAGATGAAGTAGGGCCCAAGTGACCCAACCCCCTAGATTTTTCCTCTAGACCACAAATAGAATTGAAATCGCTTGCAAGAATCCAAGGACAACTGGGAGCCAAAGACCTAATGAATCTAACATGAGACCATAACAAAATCTTACTTGGCAAGTCATTAGGTGCATACATGTTGGAAAAAAGAGAAACCACTCCAGAGTCAAAACAAGATGCCAACACTGAGAGGGAATTCTTGTAATCGACTCACCAAAGAGGAGTTAACTTGTAGGGATTCCAAAGGCAAGCAACACCCCTAGCCGCACCTTGGGCTTCAACACACTAGCATAGACCTCTCCTCCAAACTTTAGAGGATACATTACTCATATCATCCACAAAAAATTTAGTCTCTTGGATGAAAATAATATCAGTACTGTGATCACGTATCAAATCATGGGTAGCCTTTTGTCTAGGGATGCTACCCAAACCCCTTGCATTCCATGAGAGCACAATCATTTGAGGGATGAAGCAAAGTGAGAGTCCAACATCTTAACAATACCCAATTCCACTAAGGACTCACCCATTATCTTCATCTTTTCCATATCATTTTTCCTACCCACCTTATCTGCCTTGTCTATAGCTCCCTTCTTTAAGCTTTCCTAATTTATTCCCAATTGAGCCATATTTTTCTTTTTGCCATCTTCCTTTATCCTAGAGTTTGTAGTCAAATGAGAATATACCTCCTTCTCATCCATTGTTGGAGGGTTCTCACATAGAGGATTAGCCACCATGACAACCCCAAGAACCCCACCAGAATCATAATTGACCCCTAATGTCTCAACCAAAGTTGGAGATTTAGATCTTCCCTCCTTTAAAGCCTCCTACAAATCTACTCCATGAATAGGAATTTGGGAAATATTAGCAGACGGGTTCAAACCTTGCGCTTCTTGACCTTCAAGAGAAAAATCATGCTCCATTGAATCCAAGTCCTCATAATTTTTGAGGACGTCAAACCTATTACCAAAACCTCTTTTCTACACAACCTTTTTTTTTGGTTTTCCCCCCTATCCTTGGATCTACCTTTCACAGGAATAAACCCTTTCAAATCATTTCCCTCATTTTGAATTGGGGCTTTTCCCTTTGCTTTAGAATCAATAGCCTACCTCTCAGGTTGAGATTGTTGTGCATTACCTCCTAATTTAGGACAGACCCTTTGCAAGTGTCCATACTCATGACACAATCTACAACAGAAAGGTAGAGCCTCATAATCCACCTATTGAATCTAGCTCATACCTCCCAATTTAATTTCCACACAAATCTGAGCAAAGGAGGTCACCCTACAATCAAGGGTTTAACGAGAGGGGCCTAAGGGTTTCCCCAAAGCTGCAGTAGTAGAGTGCATAACATCTTTCCACCAGAACTACATTGGAAGCCGTGACAATCGAACCCATACTAGGATCTTTGACGGGAGCTCCTCAGAGGGATCGAACCCCAAATGCCAAGGTTTAATAAAGAGGCCAGCCTAATTAGGAAATAGGGGCCACCTTCAAAAACCATATGTCGATCTGCAAGCCTAAAAAACATAGCAAAAAGATAACCATTTGCACCAAGGATAATCTCCATATCTCCCTCCAGGTTCCAATTCCTATGAGCCCATGCCTCCAAAAATGGCAATGAAACATGAAATCCCATGAACTTGCAAATTAAAGCATGTTTTGCTAAATACATAACATCCTTTGTGAAAATTTCAGGACTGATCACCACAATCAAGTGATCCTTGCTCCTTCCTAGACAACCAACTGGTTTTGATTTTTATTTCAAAGAATGATTCATTCATGACTCCTCCACAACATGCAACAAGAAACTGACGACATCTCCATGTCTCAATGAAGAAGAATCCCTATTCATCGCAACAAATTTAAAAGATAAAATAGAGGGATCTCTAGACCCCCTGAGGGCACCATAAGAGAGAACCCACCCAACAACAATGCTTAGACCCAAAGCAACAAGACAAACAAAACGCAAAAAAAAAACAAGGCCAAACAGAGGAAACAAAAACCATCCAAAACTACATGCACACACCGACCCTTAGTCATGGCTTTGCACAAACAAGAGGCCAGCACAAGCCATGACGAAGGAAGGAGGACATGCATCTCAGGCCTACGCGACCTGCACTGCACTCACCCTCACAGAAACCCTCGATGCCCAAAAGGCCATCCTCCACATTTATCACATATATGGATCTATTGATGACAACCCTCAATATATACATCATTATTGCACAATGAAAAAAATCATTTTATGATTAGTTTAGCTCAATTTATGTTTTTTGTACATGAAGGATTTTCAAAACTAGCAATTAGGGCCAATAAAAAATTAATTAAAAATACATATTCGGAAAAAAATATAAAAACTATCCTCATCAAAGTTCATTATAATACACACCTTTCTCCAAAAATAAATTATAAAAATATTTTATTTAGGTCAAATTATGCTTGTCATATGCGTGCATGTTATGAACCTAAAAATGTTATTTTTAAAAAGTGATTTTTGTACATCCTATACAAAATCAACTAGTATCATATGGATATTAGAATAAATTATGTATATGAAAACTAGACTAAAAATACTGCATTTCATATTACTGGAATTTCTTAAGAAATTCTATGTGTAAGTGCTTCAAATTTTTCTCCAAGTAAAAAACTTTGATTTTCAAGAAAAAAATTCCACTATTTTTTCCAAAAATTGGACCCAAATTATTGCACTTACCCAACTACAAGATTGGCATAGGACCACGAGAGAGGAAGGGCAATAAGCAGAATTATTTGGCTGAGAAGACAACACAAATTTCAATTGTGACATTCTAGAAAATTTAGGTTGATTAGAAGACTCACATTAGAGGAGCCACCTCTTTCCCCGTTTTTGAGAGTTTGAAGACCTATCTGTTTGTGACTTAATGATTAAGTTACTAGTAGTGGTTGAAGGTTTGGTTTAAGCTCCACCATTAATAGAAATTATATTATTTTTATGATTAATGATTGTAGTCCACCCTTCATCATTTTTAGAAAGGGGAGCCTCAATTGGTTGAGCAAAAGGCTTATTGTAATGTGAAACCAAAAGGCAATCCTTAATCTTATGATCATAGGATTGACACCAAAAGTAATTGTTTGAAAAGTTGAGATAATAGACATGATGGATATGACATAAATGCCTAATTTGAATATCCATAGTTTCTTTCAAATATTTAGAGATGTCAATCTCAACATAAACATGCTTTTACAAATGAGCCAAGAAAAATATGATAGGCTCTACACAAATAGCCTTGCCAAGTGAGGCAACAATTTTGATTGATAAATTCTAGCAAGGTAAAGGCAACCTTGGGAACTCTATCCAAATTGGCACACAAAGGGTCTTTTTATCAGAGATTGAAAATTCTCAATTCCAAGGCTAAAAACCTAAAGAGATGCATATACATAAAAAGGGTCATACTTCAGAATGACCATTGCATGGCTAGCTTCAACAAAATAAAAAATAAAAAATATTTAATGAGGTTTTGGATGCAATAAAGATAGATCCTAAGTAGGAGCTAGTGCTTGTTGACGCACTCCCTAAGATGGCTTTCAAGGGAAGTTTTTCCAACAAAATAACCTATTAAAGTAAAATGTTCAAACCATTTATAGGCACTATAAAACTCTAGGATGAGTAACGCTACATATGGAGGAGGGTCATAATTCATACCTCATGGAATACTTTGGGAACAAATTTTTAGGGTCACTTGTTTAGAGGAGCCATCATCTAGAGCATCCAAACCATCAACACTAGTAGAAACTATTGGGTTGATAAATTTTGAGGCCATAAAAAGGAAAAACTAAAAAGATGTGTAATAAATGTGGTAGAATAATAAATTTCTTACACCAAGGGCATGAAATAAAATTAGGATAATGATAGACCTTAACGAAAGACAAAAACATTAACAAAGCTCAAAGCCTTTCAACAAACCACAATTATATACGACTAATTTTTTGTTGATGACCTACATTTAGTAAAAAGAAATAAATAAATATAAACAATAATTAAATTGTTAAAATTAATATTTTTAAAAACTACATTATAGATCTAGAATAGTTTTAGATCTTTTTAAAAAAATTATTTACATGAGTAGGAGTTGTAAGAATATCAAAAAATTTGAATGATTTTGTTTTTTGTAAATTAACCCCAAAGTGATGCCACATATGCATTTAGTGGAAACTTTCAATTGAAAAAGTTGTGGCTTAGGTATAATTTAGCTTGAATGAATTTAATTGAACAAGATGTCTGGCCAAAATTTCCTTTTAATCAGATTTGCTTAAATTTATTTGTTTTTATAAGATGTCTCAGTGTGAACATGACTTGAACTCTCACCCAAAAAGAGAAAAAAGATAGAGAGATATAAAGGGACATAAAGAGAGAAAGACATGAAGCAAAAAAGGAGGGAGAAAGAGCTAGAGAGAAGAAAAAAAGTAAAGGGAAAATAAAGAATGAATGATACATATAGAAAGAGAGAGAGTGTGTGATAGAAGAAGAGAGAATATAGGGAATTTGATAGAAAGAGATAGATAATTAAGAGAGAAAAGAGATAAACATAAAGAGACAGGTGGAGAGGCAACATAGAGATAGATAGAGAGAGAGAGAGAGGACAAAAGAGAGATAAAGAGAAATAGAGAGAGGGGGAGACAAAGATATAAAAAGTAGCGAGATAAATAGGGGGGAGAACAAATATAGAGAGAAGATCTACGGTTGATGGAGAGGAATAAAGAGATATAGAGCAAGGGAGAGGGTGATATAGAGAGGGGGAAGAGGGGGGAGAGAGAGATAAGAAATAGAGAGGAGTACTAAAAAATGTGATTGCCCTAGAAAGTACATTTGGAATACATTTGGAATAGGGAAAATAGAGTTCCCTACCATTTGGGGAGAGAGAAGAATGGAGAACCGGAGAGAGAGAAAGGGGAAATAGAGAGAGAAGTGATAAAGAGAGATCTAGGGAAAATAGAGAATGAGAGAAAGATATATAAAGATAGAATGTGAGATAAAAAGAGACAAAGAGGAGGATAAAGAGTGAAAGAGAAAGAAAGGAAATGGAGATAAAGAAAAGGATAGGAAATGGGGTGGAAGGAGGAAGGAATGGAGGAGGAAAGATAAGAGATATAGAGGGAAACACAGATAGAGAAAAAAGAAAAAGAGAGAGGAAGAGAGAGAGAGAGAGAGTGGAATGTAGAGAGAGAAAAGAGAGGAAGTAGAGGGGGGGTATGAAGAGAGATAGAGAAGTAGGGAAATAAAGAGGGAGAGAAGGGGAGAATGATGAGAGATAAAGAAGAGGTAGAGAAATAAAGAGAGGGAGAAGGGCCCAAGGAAACACATAAATACAAAGAGAGGTAAAGAGAGTTTTTAATATAAATTTTTATCTAGTTTGTTGTGCATTCCAAAGATGTTACACAGTTTAAGAGATTAAATTTTAAACATTAAATAAAACATATAACTAATGTAAATGGATGAACAGTCAAACCAATCCATTGAGACATTAATTGCACACACAATATCATTTGCTTAATGGACTAGCAATTGACCTCATATATTGTATGATTGTATGTAACAAACAAAAAACAAATCATTAATTGATGTATCCTGTGCACATGAAAATGTAATAATATTTTAATATATTATAAATATTAATATCTAAAAATATTCATAATCTTTTATATTATAATTATTCTACACAATCTTCAACTGACAGATATTTTATTTTTCTTTATAAAATTTACATCACACTAGTCAACAAACAATATTTACAAAAAATATTTACTGCAAATTTATAGTCCATCTACTTTGTTCTCTGATTGCAACCTACATAATTACAAACACCCATCACAATTTCTGAAACAGTCTGACATCACACTGTCTGGAAACTGAAGAAACTGCAGCGCAATGGACGCCATGTAGTGTGCAGGGAGAGTAAGAGTTCGTTAAAGGCTGAGAACGTGAATAGAGAGTACTAAACGCCATTAAAGTTGCACAATTTCCAAATGTGTAAGCTGCAGATTCAATCCACAGGCTGTCCTGTACACTGTTTTTGACAGGAAATGTGCCCCTCTAACTCTCATCAAGGAATTTGATTATCATAAAATTTCCCTTTTTAATTGTATTAAGTCATAAACAATACAGAAGGACAAGAAGATAACAAAGTAAGTGTCGAAGAAAAGAAGAAGACAACTGTCCGGAAGGACAAATCCACCTGAGTAAAGAGCACTCCACTGTGAATTTTTCCTTCTAGTACCTGCCTTTTCTATTCAGAATTGGTTGGTTATTATTTTGTTTGAATCATATCCATTTTTTTTAGCTTTTTGTTTTCATTCTGATGATGGATCACTGAGTGTGATCTCAAACATCTATGTAAAAATTCTTAAACAATAGAATTCAAAAATTGATGTTAATAAATATATGTATTTTCTTTTAAAAAAAAACCCATCCTTTGTAATTTTATTGATCTTTTAGTTAGTTTTATGGAGGTCATCCACAAATTAATTGTAGCTATCCGATACGGGAGCATGAGCCTTCTTGGGCTGAACCTCTTCTGCTAAGAGCCAAGGACTAAGGGGTATCCATTCTGCCAAATTCGCCCAGGGCACGATCCCGGCCTCATCCCTTTTTCGGTGTCGGAGCCATGCACTCAGCAAGACTTGATCCCTGGTGGGCTCATTTAGAACCTTTCAACTTCACTAGTAGACCATGTTTATGATACATGATGCTCTAGGTTCAAAATATTTAGGGTTTATTTTGCTTAGTTCATCCCTCATTTTAATTGGAGTATTATATTTTATTTTTATTTACTGCTGTTGTTTGTAGACTCTAGTGGAGTTTTTTTATTGCATTGTGTTAGTTCTATTGATTGTATTTTTGAGTTCTATTGATCTATTTGATCGTTTGTGAATATTTGGTATTAATATAATAAGTTTCATTATTTTTGTATGAAATCTTCCTTGTTCAATTTTTTTTTTCCCTCTTGCGAAACATGCTAAACACCTATATAGAGGCCCTTCAAACATATCCAAGATGTTCATTGTAACTTGTAAAGTTTCTACAACCCCTTAAATCTTATATTTTATATCTTACACTCTATATGTGTCCTCCTCCAAAGTAAGCAATGATTTGATGTAAGCGGTTCTATCAAAGTTACAAACTATTTTATAAATATTGTATACTCAGATGGGGAGGCACTTTTCTAATGATGCAATACTCAAATCTAATATTGAATATGTAGACTTCAAAATAATTAGAAATGTGTGAGATAACTTGTACTACCTTAAGAAACATGTGGTTACCTTGATATGGAAACTAAGGACACCCACTTTTTACTAAATAAAGGGCTAATTATTGAGAGATGTATTTCAAACTTAAAATAAGAGACAAAATTTAGAACTATACCTTGGATAGGGGCTAGAATTAATAAACATGGCCTACACACTTCAACTTATTTACTATCCTCTTATAGAAAAACTAAATTTGATTGACAACCACTCTTCTACTTATACAACAACATAAAAGAGCCACTATTAGGAACTTATAAGAGACAACTATAACAAAAGTAGACATTTTTTTTTGGAAAACCATATAGAATAAAATGATCAAGATACTTTTGATTTTTTTTCCATGATAAGAGTGTTTCTATGGATTTTTAAATATCTATATCTTTTATTTATGTAAAACTAGAATGTCACAATTCTAGCTAGAACATAGTGCCTAATCTCAATTTTTAAAATTTAGTTTTGATTGTAGCATAAGTATCCTCTAATTATCTTAAAGTCACCGTTTCAATTTCTTGGACAAGATATGCTTTCAATTGTTTCTTCTTATCAAGGTGGTTGGAAATTTTCCTTCTAACATAAAAAATAGACACATCCTTACTAGCATCTATGATTGTTTTTGTCACTAGAGAAATCACATAAGATAGTAAATTAATATAGTGCAAATCATCAGTAAGATTGATCTAGTTGTGTAGATTGAATTACATCCGAGTTATACACACAAAAAAGTATTTGTTGTATATGTGTATAAATAAATAAAAATATGATAACTTAAACCCTAGGTCATTATACTATATTATAATATAATAAATCATTATCGTTATAGGTAGAGAGTGCACCAAATATATTTCAGGGATCTTATAGATGTCCTAGTTTATACCTATATGTTCTCTTATAATTCCACTAAATACTTTGATTACACAGATATCAGTAGTTCTCAATTAAATTTGCATTGTTTATTTTCTCGTGCTAGATATTGGCTTTAGTGAAAAACAACAAAATTGGATAAATTTTGACATAAATAATTATCCATTTTATTTGTTTTTATTACTCCACATTTTTTTTTAAATTTAGTTATCATAATTTTCACTATGACATATTCAACTTCACTTACACATCTAGTTATCTAGTTCTTACATTTAAAAAGAGTTAATCAATTAAATAGTTAAAACTATAACAACTTTTATTTTGAAAATAATAGCTTCAACTATGCTTTTAGGGATCTAAATATCATACTTAAAATCAACTAATTAGTCAATTAATTATTTATTCTAAATAATAAACTCAACTTCAATTATGCTAGTCCCAATTGTGCCTAACATGAATCAAACTTGGGTCAAGGTTATCCCTAGTAAAAATAATATTCACCAATTGAGTAACATTGGAATACATTCAATTTGTAAGAGTATATTGATCTCAAATTGTTATTTAACCTACCTCTGAATCACTATGTCATGTCAACTCACCTATCAACCAGACAACAAATATTTTATTGCAATACTACAAAGGTAGGTATTGGTCACTAAGTGGCACTTTTTTATGA
Source organism: Sequoia sempervirens (assembly GCA_007258455.2). Lineage (NCBI taxonomy): Eukaryota > Viridiplantae > Streptophyta > Pinopsida > Cupressales > Cupressaceae > Sequoia > Sequoia sempervirens. Next base: position 15,134 of record VDFB02019334.1, read on the forward strand.
TTATAAATATATCTAAGTATTAGTATCATATGCTAGCATTATGAATGGATAAAAAAAATCTTCACTAATGTTATATAAATTATGTAAGTAAAGAATGATAAAAATATGTGTGCAAGAGCTTAAAGTAATCAGAGTGTCAAAGTTAAATTTGTGTATTTATATATATGGTATTATAGTTTATCATAATCTCTACTTCTCAATACAAAAAGGTTATAATATTTTGAACTTGTGAGCTATAAATTTATTCTAGAGAATTTGGAGTACATTTTAGAATGCTTGGAGTAATTATGTACATCATAGCATACAATAAACTTGATAGGAAACTTGACTAATATAATTTAATTCTCAATAACTATTCATGCTATGGTGTGCCTCATTTTTATTGTTTGCATTTAAATGGACAAATAATGAGCTATTTATCTTTATCCTTAGTGATTATTTATGGATCATACCTTTGGTTATATTTTCATCTATCCATTAGATTTATTTGAATGTTAGTAGACTTAACAAATAAAATTGGCTACAAGAACTCTAATTAAACAACATCCATTTCAATGGTCAAATGGTCAATAATAATTTTATACCTCATCCACACTAAAAAGTGGTAAATATTTGTCTTCATTTTATTGACAAAAATTATCCTTTAACTATTGTTGTTTATAGGCCAAAATGGCTAAAAGGAATGTCACACAAATTGGTCTCAAACATTTAAGAAAAATGAAGCAAAATGCTATCAAAAGGAGTCTTACATGGAGGATACAAATGCTTTGGACTATACCATATCATATTTGTGCATTGGAAAAATTAACACTCACATTAAGTAAGGACGTTCATAAGCTCACATGTGGTAATTTATATATTATTCCCAAATCCATTTTCTCATGATGAATATTATGGTTTTTTTAAAAACAACCTCCCTACATGGAAAACTCAATCGATTCTCTCAAAGTTATGTTATATAAAAGTACTCACCAAGTAGCCAAGGAATAACTTCCTTTATATGTTGGATGTAACATAATGAAGAAGCTCCTACCCTCGCTCCTTTATCCATTCCTCTCACATTGATGAGCCTCAACTTTCCTCCCTCCTCAAAATTTTCTTATGATCAAATCTTGTCTTTGCCCCCACCATTTTTTACTAGGCTTTTCATGCTCATTGCCATTGTCATAGTTGAGCAAGGCAGAGAACATAATTATAATAGGACTAATATATTTCTTATTTAGTTTTGTGTTCATTTTGAAATAAGGTCTTGATATATAATCACATATAGATAAATGACATAATATTATGTGAATTTAGGTTCATTCCCTTATCCATCTATCATATATGATCCCATATATGCTCATTATCATTACAAAGAATTGCTTAAAGAGGCTAAAATTTCTAATTAGATATTTTATAGGGAATAATTTAGATTTAGGTTATAATATCATGGGAAAACCCTATATAGTTTGATGTATTTTATTTGACCTAATTTGAATAATTCGTTGAAAGTAATAAAGTAAATATGTTTTAATTAATATATATATCCATGTATATAAGTATTTTTATTTATTAAGTGAGAAACATACATTTCTCATGTTTAACTAAGGTCAAAGCCACATTATCATTTTTCATTTTCAGGTTAGATTTGTATAGAAGATATAAGTGAAAACAATACAAAAGGTTGCATAGATAACAATTAATACAAGCAACATAAAGCTTAAACTAATTATTATTTTTCCATTTCTTTATTGTACTTTCAACACATTATAATGCTACAACTATATCTTCCTCAAGATTCTAAATCCTATGCAATTGAACTATTACAATTTTCAATTTCTATTTATTATGATATAAATCATGTACACTTGTTGAAACACTTTTTAGTTACTAAAATAAAAAGAATTTTCTATATGTGGTTGTAATATGGTAAAATATTTGAATTTTGTTTTGTCATTTCAATTCAATTTATTTATCCAATCTCGCCATTTCATTCATTATCAAATAGTTCTAACATTTTTTAGAATACTCAATTACAATACCAAATAATTAGAAATGGTCAATTCATAGAAAACTTGCTTATTAATAACTATTTTCTTCTTTACTATCAAAACGTCAGATAAGTACTTGTCACTATATGACATTTATTATTTTCAAATCATTTCATCTCTTATATAAATGAATCAAAATTCTACATCCAACAAAATTTATTAATTCTTAATATGATTGAGATACTATAACGATTTCAGAATTGGAAATCAAATAAATTAACTACATGATTATATCTTTCTTCTTAATATGGTTGAGATATTATAGCGATCTTACAATTAGAAGTCAAATAAATTGCAATATGCGAATAGATCTTTCTTCTTCCTCTTAATATGATTGAAATACTATAGCGATCTTAAAATTAGAAGTCAAATAAATTAAATACATGATTATATGTTTCTTCTTCCAAACTTTCTTCTCTTATGAGAATAATAATATTTTTCTTCTTAATATGATTGAGATATTATAGAGATCTTACAATTAGAAGTCAAATAAATTATAATACGTGAATAGATCTTTCTTCTTCCTCTTAATATGATTGAAATATTATAACAATCTTAAAATTAGAAGTCAAATAAACTAAACACATGATTATATGTTTCGTCTTCCAAACTTTCTTCTCTTATGAGAATAATAATATTTTTCTTCTTAATATGATTGAGATATTATAGCAATCTTACAATTAGAAGTCAAATAAATTATAATACGTCAATAGATCTTTCTTCTTCCTCTTAATATGATTGAAATATTATAACGATCTTAAAATTAGAAGTCAAATAAATTAAATACATGATAATATGTTTCTTCTTCCAAATTTTCTTCTCTTATGAGAATAATAATATTTTATATTAAATTTTAATTGATTATGACTAAAATTTCAAAACCTACCATGATTTTCGTGTAATCTTCATTTATTCCACTATATAAATATTGCTCTTTCAGCTGATAGATTTATTTTAATTGGTGATGTTGAAAATCATAACGTATTTTATTTTCAGCAGACAAATTCGCCAACAAGTAATGAATTCAAACTTCTTGGGCAAATCACCACCATTGACATAGCAGTCCCTTCTAGAATGATAACTACAGGCGACATGATTCTGACAAACCAAGATTAATACAGAGCAGTGGCCTGCGTGGAATTTTAGACATTGTTGGAGAAAATATATGGTGGTAGTGGTGATGGAACATGCCAACCAGAAATAGGACATCAACCACCATGATTTGGAATGAAAACTATTTTACAGTTGAAGAGATTTAGTCATTAATAAACTGTCTTTATTACATGTACATAGTCTCCATCCAACAATAAAAAATATGATTGGATATATGATATTGTCATATTTTCTTTTCTGGTTATTTCTATGTCACCTATTATGTTGGTTTGGTCTTAGTGCTTGTTTAGATTGTGAACACTTTTTTGTTTTGGGGAGGAGTATTTGTGGTATGATAGTAACAATTTAAGAATGCCTTATCAATTTAAGTCTTTTCTTATGGATAGTAACAAGTCTTTGTTTGTTAAAAACTGCCATCCACTATATTTGGATGAAAATTAAGAGTTAATAGGATGATCACTATTTAACGGTAAGAATAATGGAATTGCTTATCACAAGCATAAATATTTTGTGTATGTGGAATATTTGCAACAAGAACCCAGTGATTGATATGTCATCTTTGTGTTGTTTGTACAAAATACTTACAAGTTATAAACATTTGCTAAGGAAATTCCCCGTGTGGATAAAAAATAATATTATTATCTTGCTTGTGTAGTGTGCATAGTAAACTATGTCTAAAGGGAAATTCTTTGCTCCTTTTGTGAGTTGTGCAGTGAAAAAAATTTCCACAATAGGGTTATCCAACAAAATTAAGTAATGTCATGAATAGCAAGGCTAATATTTGGAGCTAGGTGAACATGTTTTACCCTGACTATTCCAAATACTTGTAGAGTGCATTTTTTATTATCAATCATGTGAAATATCCATTTAAGAGTAATCTTACAATAATGAGTCCCACTTTTTGGTCAAGATGGGCAATTATATTAACATTTTTTACTGAACCTTCACTTTTTGAGGCCTATGGCAGCTAAACCATTAAGAATTTTAAGATGATGCGAACCAGTGATTTGTAACGATTTATGTGTAGATTCTAAATATGTTTAAAAAAAAATGTGAATCTTTCAACATAGTCTTTAATAACTAGTTTTTAATAGTAAACAACATTTTCAAAAAGTAATGTTTATGTTGTCCAGCATAACTTTTTTCTAGAATTTGTATAAAATTCTAATTTTTAAAATATAATTTTTTAACATCAATATCTAGTGCATGGATATTTTTTCATAATTTTTTGTTACATATATTTTTTAAATTAATTTTCAAAGTCATTGTAACTGTAATTTCAATATAGGTGTATGTTTTCAAGCATAACTTTTTGTGTGTATATCGAAATTCATTTTTTTTGGTGGAACAAGGACATCAATACCTAGTGCAAATCTTTTTTCTTTTTTTTTGAATAATGGTTTAATATTTTTTCACCTATGTAGAACGACGAACTTGATGTTCAATGAAAAAATTATGTTCAGTAAAAATTCAAAATTGAATACATAATAAAATGAAAGCATATCAAAACTATATTTGTTGGAAAGCTCATTTTTAGGAATAAGATCTTTCAAATTATCTTGTCAAGTTAACTACATTTGAAGGTCCAACCTAAGGTTTGAGATTGGATTTTAAGAGGAAATTTTGAAGCATAAACCAAAACTATCTTGTTAAGCCCATTTGTTTGAAAGTCCTTTGATCGAAGGTACCTTTGAACGAAGGGCATTTTGGCCAGGCAAAAAATATTATTAAAATACCTTTGAACAACAGTCATTTAATAAAATAATATTTATGGAATATTAGTGGTTGACCTTCAATCGAAGGCCAATTTGGTTGACGTTTCAAAAAAAATTCTATTTGAATTACATGTATATACACAATGCCATTTTTTGTGATTTTAATATAAAAAAATAAAGGAAAATTCACTAGGTGTGTTCAAAAGGTCATTTTTTTGCAAGTTTTTTACAAATTTGGAACGTGGAATTGGAAAATAAATTATTGAGATCATATTATTTTAAGAAGAAGATGGGAAATCCAAGGACAAGGCAATTCAAAAGAAAGGAAAAAAAAATGTGTGAAGAAAGGATGCAAAGATATTATGCTAAAAAAGAAGGTATGCATATTTTATATTATAAATCATGATTTTTTGCAATTAAATCATCTTCTAGATAAGATTAGGATCAATAAGATCAAATTGTTTTCAATTGAAGTAATTTGTTCAATTCACTTGTATGTTCTAAATATATTCATTTATTTTAATGTTGTGGATCCCATTAATGCTCTTTTGTTGTTAGATTTTTTCCTAAAAAGGTTTTCTTGGGATAAATAATAGTGTAGTCTCTATTTTATGTATTTCATTTATTTCTTATGTGTTTATATTATTTAAAATTATTATATCCTAGTACACTATTGCATTTCACCTTCTCAAAGATTAGTGTAGAAGTTTGTTCCACTATCTAGCTTCTTTCAATGGGTCATGTAGGAATGTCATGCTCGCCAATTTATATAATGGAATAAATCATGCATACATAAATATCTAGGAAAATTAAATAAATCAATCAACTAAATAGTCAATCAACCTAGATTTAAGTAGTCAAGGCTAGAGTAATAAATGTAATGTGTCAACTCTTACATCAAGTTTTCATAGACAATGAATGTACTAACAATTATTTTATGTTGAAATTGTGACAAAAACATGTGACAACTCATGCCCACACACATAATATTGTCAAAATGTAACAAACTCAACAATGTGACTAGGAAAATTATCTTCACATATACAAATATTATATCAATAAGAAAAGTTAGGCAAGTAATATAAGAATATCATAATGAACATTTGTTTTTTATTTGGGGAAAATAGGTTTTGGTGGGGCCTTGAAACCCATTACAAACAGGTTTTGAAGGAACTTGAAACCCTATCTGAGCAAAGCATGCTACTAAAAGATAAATCACAGACCATTAACAACCTAACAATAGCAACAACAAACAAACAAAAAAGGACAACACAAGTTGCACAAACGTTTTGAAGGGACCTTGAACCCTTTGTAGCAAGGTTTTGACTGGGACCTTTAACCCAAGAAAAGAGAGGGACTTAAAACCCTCTTAGGAAATGAGAACCACCTGAATCAGCCAGGCAACTGTCAGCTTCCACCACCCAGATTGTAGCATAATATTCGCTCAATGAAAAAAACACTAATCCAAAATAGAGAGGGCAGCAAGAGCTCCCTTCCAAAACCACCAAACCATACCTACTCCCTACCTCAATAAAGGAGCAATAAAGCTAAAAAGAGTACAAAGACCACCTTTCAAACCAAGATACCAACTCAATCCCCACCTCAATAGGAGAGAGTTGTCCTCTACTAGAGAGGATGTCACGACCAACTATGCCACTGCCACCTGAAAACTCTAGCACCCTCAACCTCCACCTCCATAGGAGAAGCATCCACCTCAAAAGGATCAACCACTGAGGAAATAAGAAACATTCACCTCACAACTCCACCTTAATAGGAGATGAATCCACCTCCATAGGATCCGAGGAGAAAGGCAGCACAATAGTAGAACCAATAGTCGTACCATCCTTTGGAAAAACCTGCAACAAGAATAAAAGGTGGACCATGAAAAGAGAAGTGAACAACATCCAATACATGAAGGCAACAACAAATACCAACACATCAAGCTCACACAACTGGGTCCAAGGAAAAAATAATAAGCATATCCCAGCCAACAAGAACCAATCTAGACAACAGAATCCAACACCACCAAGCTAAGAAAAAAAGGACTTCTTTGGAAGGAAGAAACCCTCCTCACACCACCACGCCATCAATAGCCCATCCAATAGAAGAAACTCATCCAACAACCATGAGAGAAGAAACTTATGAGCCTTGAGCAAAAATAAATGAAGGAGCTTAGCCAAACTAAGCCTAAACACACTGCAAATAGCCAACAAAATGTGAGGGAGCCAACCAGCAGCAAGGCATTCGTGCAGCCTAAAAGCAACCCAAGCAGTCAGCAGAATGCAAGGAAGCAAACCAGTAGCACCAACGCAACTAGCCACCACCCAACACCATAAAGAACCCAACAACCAACCATAGAAACCCCACAGCCTTCCATCAGTGTCACGAAGCAAAGAGAGCCCAGGGGGGAAAGTGGGAACAATGCAAAGACAAAACAATTAAAAGGCCAAAACGAGAAGCACACCATCCACCCCAACACACTAGTTAGAGCTAAAGATAGACCATTCCACTGACCAAACCCTCACAAGGGGCCCAAAGAACCCACCAACAAGGTAAACCTGCAAACCAAAAACATCACAAGAAGCCAACAAAATGTGAGGAAGCCAAACAACAACCCCACCCAAGCAACTAGTTGCAATCTAGCAACACAGAAAACACAAAG
>VDFB02019336.1:0-46813 GCA_007258455.2 Sequoia sempervirens
TTGATGTTAGTTTGCAATTGTTTTGGAACCAAGCAAGTGTTAAACTAACTCACAAGCATTTACAATCCTAAGTAGAGCGGGTACATATTTCTTAGTGAGCTTACCATCATCGGAAGAGATGATTAATCTATGAAGAGAAAATAGACAAATAGGCCATGTCAAGGAAATGTAACATCTTGACATGCCAAGCAAAGGAGTCCCTTCCCCATTTGCTTTATTGCCTCAATCAAAAATTGAAAATGGTAAGTAACTTCTTGGAGCGGTGCTACTCCAATGCACTACCTTAAAATACATTTCAAAATTGGACACGGTTAGCCACTATAAACAAGGATTTTAATGACCATATTCAAGATAAACCGGTGCCATACACACAATGATTTACTCAATTAAGAGGCCTCTCATCCCTTAGAAATATCTAAGGGTTTTAACGCATCACAAGGCTACTAAGGGAGACATTCATTGTTATGGGACAACCACAACCAGTCGGTTAATGACTTTAGTCACAACCAATTATTTATATAGCATACCGAAATGAAAGCACCGATTGGGTTGTTCCCTCTCACAAGTTGGGAAGCAGGCCCTCTAAAGTTGGGAAGCAGGCCCTCTAAAGGTAACACATGTTTGAAGCATAAAATGATTTTCATCACCCAAGATTTCCAATAGGTGCAAGGGGAGAGGATAAGAAGTTCCAAGAAGAAAATGTATACTTGCATGTTTCTCTTCACCCAATATCGTACGAAGCGCAAGGGGATTGGATACACACAACAAGCATACTAAAGCAATTTAGACACATGTTAATTTTAATCCATCATAGAAAAATGAGTTCGTTTTAAGCACCAATTTGAAATGTTAGGATTTTATTGTTCAATTTTAAACCAACAAGCATAATGATGTGAGGATTCAATTTGAACCAATTTGAACGTTCATTTTAAAGCTTGAAAGGAAATCTAGTTTGGTCCTAAAACGTGAAATAAAGCATCATAAATGGGCTATAATTGTCCCATAAGTGTCGAAACGCTTGTTACAATTATATTCAAATGGTAATATGCTCCTTCACTTCAAATTTTATCATCCAAACTTGCAAAAAAAGTTATCCTAAAAAACCAAAACAAGAAGTCGGTGAATGTTAGCAATCGGATAAAGTCAAAAATTAAAGCACATGTCAAAATTCAAATTCAGTTCTGTTTAATAGTAAATTATAACACTGAAATCAATTGCATCACCAAATTTCATCAATAGCATTAGAGTATCGAAGTTGTGTTGTTGTATTAAAAAATCAAAAGTGCCACTCTGCAGTAAACAGTGACATCAAATGCTTTGCCATATCAAATGCATCACTATACTAAAATTCATATTGCGTTAAAAAATTAGCTTAGCCTCACTATTTAAATGTGTGGTGATGAAATTGTGGGTGGTAGGGAGGGTGTCCCTCTAGGAAGGTGGAGGGAAGTGGCATGTATGCCATGGTGGCATTCGTCAGGCGGGAGGTACACATGAAGTGGCAGTCTGACTATTTGGGTGGCAAGCCTTGGTGTTGCCTTGAAGGTGATAGTAGGGGCTTGTAAGTTTTTCACTGGCAACAACATTATTTTATGATGGATTTATGGTTTTCGTGCTTGGTTTTCTTAGATTGACATCTCGTTTAATGAGAGTTGGTACGATTTGAAGGGGAGGCAATGTTTTCAGAACCTGGGTTTATTATGGTTTGCTTGGCCCTCTTCCGCATTATTTTCTTCTGATGTGAATGTCTGGGCTTTCTTGCCTTCCCTTCTATCAAGTGTCTCTGGTAGAAGGTTGAGGATGGTGAAGAGTACTAAATTCATAGTGGAGGTTTCTGTTGTAGGCCTCATTCATTCTGGCGCAGATATGCCAATATCCTTGCATTCGTTGGTGAGATAGGCTTCCTTCAGGGAAGTCACTGACCAACATTTGAAGTGGATTTTGGTGAAGTATGATTCGTTGGTGCTTGCAGTGGTGAAGATGGTGTTGGGAACGGGTCATTTGGAGGCTAATGAGTATGGGAGAGATAATTTGCATATCTTGTCTCGCTTTCTTGCCTCGATACTTGATAATTTGGAGTCGAAGGTTGAGGCTAAGTAGTTGTTGTTGAAGCTTTTCAAGGAGGACATGGTTGAAGGTGTTGATGAGGTGCTTCATGTGGTGATAGAGGGAAGATGTTTCCCTCATCCTTGTGATGTGGAGTGGGTTTGTTCAGAGGACACTGTGAAAATCTACCCATTCCTTTTGGATTTGTAGGGTCTGGGATTGATGCGGCACAGGTCAATGGCGACAGTTGCCATTATCTTTCTGAAGAAGGTTTTCAGGTTGATGGTGGTGGAAAAAGCAGACTGGAAGGAGGATTTCGGTGATTTTGTAGTTTTAAATAATTTCCTATAAGTTGGGGTTAATTCTTTTAGAATTGGGGTAGTTTTTTGGGTCGGTGTGGTCATAGTTTCTCTAGCTTCTTTTTTCCATTTTAGTGGCTAGCTTTGTTAAATTTGCAATGGTATCGATCATCAGTTATTATTTGTTTTCTATGTTTTTCAAACTCTTGGTTTGACTTTTTGTGGTGGCCCTGGAGGGCTAGTTTTTTGGGTTTTCTGTCAATTCTCTCTCCTACGTAGCAAACGCTTGTTATTCTGAAGTTTTATTATAATAAATAAATAAACTCTTATGCATAAAAAAAAAAGAGTGCAGTGATGAAATTTAATGTGTTGCTAAATTAATTATGCATTGCTAAAATAAAAACCCAAATGCATCACTATATAGTGATGTGTTATCAAATGCATAAGTGAATCTTCAATAGCATCGTTGAACCTGAAAACATAAGCAAAATAGAGATTTAACAAGCAATTCCTTAGATTGGTTAGTTCAGGCCCTCCTTCTAGTGCCAAAATGTGACCAACGACTTAGTATAGGCTAACTAGACTTGATCCATGAGGATTCGAAGCATAATTAAGCCACTAAACATCAGTCCTAATAAAATTATTCAATGTAAACTAAGCTAAGAAGCCATTAAAACTAACATATTAAAATATAAAAGCTTCAAAAATATCTAATCTAATCCATTATATAACTTATCTTATTGGGGGAGTGGTGTTGCATTGATGTGGAATGGTGACCCTTTCCCAATCCCGTGGATAATGAGCTTGTTTCAATCGATTATATTGAAGAGAATCAATGAAACCGATTGTAAGATGTGTAATAAACATGATGAAAACTATTTTAACATGATAAATGCTATGATGATTGATGTCAGTGTACGCTAAGCTATTCTAAATGTATGCAAGGTGTAAAAGATTAAAACCCTAGTTTCAAAATAAGCTAAATGTATGCACCTAAGTAACTATGGAAGCCATTAATAGATGTTCTAAGCTAATATTCATGTAAAATGACCTAAAATGCTTTTAAAAGATGAAATGTGAGTGCAAGATGAGAGTGATTTTAACATAAGTTTACTATCAAAAGACGGATCTCTATTTAATAGATGCAAGCTCTATTTATAGAATAGGAAAAATGAAATTGATGGTCAAGATCAAAAGGATTGAAATCAACAGTCAAAATAGGAGGAAGATGGAGGCATGGATCATGGATTCCCATCAAGGATTGAGAATGCAAGTTGATATTTAATCAAGGGGTTACACACATCCAAATAAACACACTTTCAAAACTTACACAAGAAGCTTTGTTGAAAGTTTGCTACAAAAAAAAGAAATATTCCCTTTTTCAAATGAGTGAAGAAAGAGAATATTCTCAAAGAATATTCTCATGGGTGAGGAAAATTAGATATTTAGTTAATTAAAACCAAATTAAATTGTGCAAAGGAGAAGGAATATTCCATGGGAATATTCCTTTTAGAGGAATGTGCAAAGGAGGAATATTCCCTTGCAAGTAGGAGGATTAGATTTAATTAGTAATTTGATAATTAAAACAAAGTCTTAATTATACAAATTAGGGGAATTAGGATATCATTAAATAAATGATTTAATGAAAAAGGGGGAAGTGATGTGATATTTAATTAAATAACTTAAGAAACTTATTTAATTAAATAAGAGGACTTAATGATTTAAATTAGACAAGTTGATTTATCCAATTTAACAGGACGAAGGGTTAGTATGAAAGGGGATGGATTAACCTAATTAGGTAAATAGATTAAAATGACGCGATTAATTAAATAGTGATGCAAATTTAATCAATTAAGTGAAAAGATGATGGGTTTTAGGGTGAAACAGTGTTAGTATGTCTAATTCAAGTGCAAGTTATCATTTAGGACATTTTTTAAGTGTCTACAAGAAGATATTTCCATTAATGCATGTGTTGTTATCTACAGTAATGCTTTCTATGCCATCATCATTGATCATCGCCCAATTTTTATATGGATACACCAACTCCTAATGTGTATTGATCAATCCATCAGTGAGATCTGGGGTAACATACCCATGGAATGAGGACAATTTCTATCATTTCTAGCCTAGCAGATATATCATCGAGCTCTAAGTGGTGTAATTCCTTGGTCACCATGATTGTCTATAGTAATTGGTGCAGTTGAAGCTCTATGATATATTCTTGTAATCTATTTATTAGATCACCACTCATAAATAGCAAAACAAGTGACCCAAGCACCTCAAGACTTGGGCTTCTCCCAGGTTTGTACAGTGAAACCATTAAAACATGCACACCCAAATTAGATATTTTGAATATTTATTGTCTATGAAAATGGTTTCAAGGATTTGGCATTTGATTTTGAAGATAATAAATCACAAGATAGATCTTTCATTGTTGGAGAGGTTTAAAGGGGTGTCACAATATTTTTTTATCTTCCTTTGAATGAAAAAGGAAGACATTGTCTAGTAAAGCCCAATATTGATATGCTTGAAGGCTATGGCCAAAAATAATCCTCACATACAGATAAATAGGGTTAATTACAACATACATAGCCAATTCACAATTTAAAGCATGAATTGATGCTAATTGATTAGGGGAAACCTATGCAAAATATGGAGAAGAGGTACTCAAGCTTATAGATAAGTTGTGGGGTATGCTTTTTATATGGAGAAAAAGTAAGATTCAATGAATGGAATGTTTAATATATAGTGTATACCATGTTCCCTCCATGAATGTCATGTTTAATATCATTTCATTTGGTGTTTCTATTTAATGAGACAAAAGTACTAGCGACATCCAGAAAATTTAATCAAATTGCTCTATGGAACATATTAGATTGATTTGTTATTAGTAAGGCGAGCATTTTCAACATGCTCAAGTTTCAAAGTAGTTGTTGGGGTTTTCCCTTGTGGTAAGTCAATGCCCACAACACCATGACGTTCCATGTTCATTACTCTTCGTGTTGTGGTTTTCAGTTATTAAAACTTGCTTTGACTACTTGATTTTCTCTTAACCTTTGTCTTTGTTTTCTCGCTGATCTTTGCACAGACACATTTTAGTTAATGTGCTTTTATTTCTCTAAGTAACACAAGATATTTGTAGAAGTATTGATTTACATAGTTATCCAGGGACTCATACATTGGTCCAGGTACTTGTTTTCCCTATTTGAAATATGCCCAACTTTGAGTCGTGTATAAAGGCATATTGAAATATTCAGAAATTTCAGATGCTATAATCTATAAACAACACAACACAGGTTGTGCAAAATCTTGAGGTAAGTCACTTGCCATGGTTTCAGTGATTTTTTTGAATCTGTACATGGCTGGATCATTTTTGTTGTTTTTATTTCATTTGAAAATAATTTTGTTGTTATTCGTTAAATAAATAGAATTTTGGTTATGTGGTTTTATCTATGGTGGCTTTCATACATGATATTATTGTAATATCTATTTATTTCTCCATAATGATATATTCTTAAAATTGTGAAATGAATTTTAGATTTATTTGGTGGATTTAATATTTTTGTTTATTTTATTTTTTCTTGTTTTTTAGGTTATTTTTTGACAATTTTGTTGATAGAATTATTAAGTTGGTATTGAATGGATAAATGCATTGGTTGCCAAAACTATTTTCACATAATGGTGAATAGTGAAGATCAAACCATTTTCATACATTAAACTTCTCGGTGAAGTCATATGCTACTGTGTATCCACTCTATACTTCACAGGTTGGTGCATTAGTTACATTTCTCTAACTAATTTATCCTTTCACTCAATACAACATTTTCATTTTCACCTTCTTTGACAAATTCTCCTCTCATTGACTACTTATGTTTGTTAGATTTATTTTTTGCACTCTCTTTTTTTCTTCTGCATATATGGTTGTTCAATATGATTGATTGTCTATAGGAGTGGTATTCTTTATGTAGAGATGTGTGATTTAGAGCAATAATTAAATATTCGTAAATTAATCCTTGATTCTATACACGAATGTTTTCAGAAATGTTTTCTTCTAAAAGATTGCTTGCATGGTTGATTATGCATGCATATTGCATTATCACCAGTGTTAATCCAAATGTTCAATTCGTTGGCAGAGTATCTTATTATGGATAGAAAAATGAAAGAAAGCAATATAGAAGCCATAAACTAGACAAATACACTCAGAAACAAAATAAAAATAAGCTTCAACTATTTGGATTGTGTTAATAAACTTATACTATAATTACCAAGTTTAAAAGCAATATATGATTGCATGACAATAGTCATATTGTACACTTCTGATTGTACTGTTGTCAAAGATGGAGATGAACTTTCTCTCATCCCTCCTAGCAACAGAGGTTGAAATTGACTTAAGTTCCACACATGTTTATTGTGGCCAAGCATTCTATTTTTTTATGTAAGATAAATACTTTACATTCTTAGTGTTATTGTAAGCAACCAATTTATACAATGTCAAATTTTAAGGTGATTCTTGGTTTTCTATTGTTAGTATCCAATAATAAATATTAATATTCATAAGGGTTTAATTTGTTGGTCTAAATGATGACTCTTAATCTTCCATTGTTGACTTCTAGTGTTAATAGATCTAATGTTGATGTTCAAAAGGAGATAAATAATATTAATGCTCATAAGAAACTACTCTACTATTTGTAAATTATCTTCAAATATAAATAAAATAAAATAGATTGTTATATTACCTTGTTCATCTTCACAATTGCTACTACTTCAAAGCTTTACAATTTGATTGCTTGTTTATACTTTGCAATAAAGGTTCAACATAGTCTTCATTTTAATCAAGTCTCCAAATTTTTATTAGCTTCACATCTTAAGTTGAGAGGATAAACATCTTGAATTTCTTTTATCAATCTATTGGTATTGGAAGTTCGGATCATAGACACATGAGACATACACATACTAGGTCATAAAATTAAAATCAATAAATTATATTAAAAACAAAAACTTATATGACAACACTAAATAGTACATTTACTAAAAAAAATAAGAAATTTTTGAATAATATAATATAAATAAAAGGTTGAATTGAAAGTGAAATTTAGACTTGTATAAAACACAAGTTAACTCTTTTCTATTGTATTTGTTTGTATAAATAAATACATTTGTATTCCTACAATGAATACCTATTCTTTTGAAAAGCAGAGGCTATTTTACCTATATGGAATAGAAGACTTTTTAACGTCTATAAGACCAAAAGAAGGCCTATAGAACAGACAAGAGGGCATTGTATTGTAAAGAACGGAAGACACGTCCTGAAATAGCTTTGTGCCACGTCTACTTAAATATTACTAAGTTGCTATTTCGTTTATTCTAGCAACTAGTACTACCCATAATTAACCCCAATGCTGTACGATGGGTTGGATCGTTTATCAAAACAAAGATCATTAATGTCGATAGAAGGTGAGAGCTATAGCCTGCAGTTAATTTTATTCTCCATTATAGGCATTGTGCATGCGAATTAAACTGGCCTGTCTGTGTGGATGCCCTATTTACCTGTTTTCATTAGGTTTTCAGGGGCCTTCCATTGAATGAGACTGGTATTGCCAGAGAGAGCAGGCAAACAGAACTGTGAAAGGGATTTCTGATTCATATTTCACGCCTATTTTTATGCAAAACCTTCTCGTTATAACGCAATGGCTGTTAATCCTTTATTGCTTACACCAGTGGCTTTGGAAAAATGTTTAAACGACACATTATTGTTTTTAATTATTAAGGGAAGAACCATAAAACATTTATTACTACCAGTTTCAAGCTACTTTACCGTGACCTTTCCTTATAAGGCAATGTCTGTCAACCCTCTATTTCTTATACCAGTGGCGTTGGAGATATTTTGCATTTTAAGTGAATATGTCATTGCAAAGGTATTTTCTGATGGGCTCATTTTTTATAATTTTATTTTGAAGTATATCGAATGTAGCAGGGGCCCCCCTTTTTTTTTGTTGTCTCACCATTGTTTATTTTTTTATTTCAATTTAGGGGAAATTTTGTCAAAAAATAAATACTAAATTTATTTATAATTTTGATTTCAAATCTGTGTTTTTATTTCAGAACCCAACATAGGAAGGGCAATAATTGCAACAATTTTTTCCTGCTGTTAAGCGGCATAGTGCTGCTGCAAAGAGCAGGAACTTCCATAGATCATGGCTGGCACAACCCATACGAGCGGGGCAGGTAAGGATTTATTTATAAATCCTTGCTTAGGCAATGAAGCTTTGTCCTTGTCTAAACAAATTCTTTCACTTTTCCATTCATGCTATGCGCCTGTCATAATTTATAATTTCAACACATGTCATGTCTGTAATGAGGATTGTATTCCATTTATGCATTTGTTTTCAGAATAAGTTCAAGCATATTAATGCCTTAATTAATTATGTTCCCAACCTTTGTAAATTTACGCATCTCACCCTTCCCATGTCCTGGCTGTATAGTTCACAAGTCCCTCCCCCCACCCTCCCAATATTCCACAATTCCTGGTTTATGTAATTCATATTATTATATTTACACTAGGAAATAAATGTTAACAATTTCTATGGGCTATTTTTCATTTTCAGTCGAATATCTTCATATAAAATGTTCAGAAATAAGATTTATCAGCTAATAAAATTTTCAAACACTACTACAGAAATCTATTACATTTGACCGAAAATCCATATAGTAAAAATAAATCCTGTTTTCATATTTTTTCCCCCACCTTAGAATGTAAAATAACAATATATATTTAATTTTATTTGGATGAACGATATTTTCTATCCATAGTATTTATTTAATTTAAATGAAATAGTTTTCATCCCCAAGCTGGCTGTAGGATGTGTAGGTGAAAATTGTACGAAAAATTGCGTAAACTATGCAATTATTAGTCTTGCAATTGCGAAAATTTTTAGGTGACAGTTCAAATTATAAATTTTCATACTCTCTCGCAAAATTTAACTTCATTCTTGCAAGTGGGGAAAATTTTAGTTGACAGTTCATATAATAGATCATCAGTCCTGTCAGCCATTGCAAATGGGAGAAATATAAGGTGACTGTGCAAATGATAAAATAACAGTCTCCTCCCCACGCAGAGAAACAAACACACATATATCCAATGTCTTCCTTTAGAATAGATCAGCTATGTTTCTGGGCTTGCTAAAAATATTAACCAAAATTTTCATATCCTATTCAAATGTTAGTCTTGCAAGTGGGATAATTATTAGGCGACAGTTGAAATAAAAAAAATCAGTTTATCCCCCCAAATTTAACTGTCAGTCATGCAAATGGGGGGAAATACTAGTTATGCCAAAGGCGTTCCCTCTATGAACAAGGTGATGACGCCCAGGGCTTAAATTTGATGGCCATATGACTGTATTTAGAGATTTTTTTCCGTAAAATACAATCAAAATTTTAAGAAGATTGTATCAGATGAAAGGAAAGATTTTGGAGAGACTATCAAAATTTATATAGAATTATAATGAGATATATATTTGATTTATATATAATTTTACTTACACTAAGGTATATCATAATGTTTTAAGGGCACCTTTGAATGGATAACCGTCATTAAAAATTTTGTCGACAGGCAAGGTCGACCGTCAAATTTAAGCCCTGATGATGCCAAAGGCGTTCCCTTTATGAAAAGGCATATCGATGGCTATCTTGCGGCTGTATCAATGCAAGACGATTAAATGAATCTCAGCCATTCATCATTTTTCGGCTGTTTTTCATTGTTTTTTGCTGCTTTCCCCACCACTGTTGGTTTCTGCTCCTCCAAACTCTTCCTCGCTGGCATTGACCTTTCACTTCTCCAATTTGGCAAGATACAACCTGAAAATAAGGTTTCAATGAGGGTTTTAGAGTATGTTTATTACAAGATAGCCGCCGATATGCTTTTACAGGTTGCCTCATTAATAGAGGGAACGCCTTAGGCGTAAAAATGAAAATTACGGCCAAGATCCTAATAATGAGCATATTTTGGTTTTAACATTATGGCATCCTTTACCCCCCTCTATGAATGAGGTGATTTGTAAAGGGGTATTGACGGCTGTCTTGCGGCCGTATCAATGCAAGACAATTAAATTAATCTCAGCTGTTCATCATTTTTCGGCTGTTTTTCATCGTCTTTTGCTGCTTTCCCGGCTGCTATTGGATTCTGCTCCTCCAAACTCTTCCTCGCTGGTATTGACCTTTCGCTTCTCCAATCTGGCGAGCTACAGCCTGAAAATAAGGTTTTGACAAGGGTTTTAGAGTATGTTTATTACAAGATAGCTGTCGATACGCTTTTACAGGTCACATTGTTCATAGAGGGAACACCTTCGGCGTAAAAATGAAAATTATGGCCAAGATCCTAATAATGAGCACATTTTGGTTTCAAAATTATGGCATCGTTTACCCTAGGTAGTTAAGTATATATTAGCATAATTAATATATAATGTATATTTTATATAATAAAAAATAAATTATAAATAATATAATTATACTACTTATTATTGTTATATATTGTATTCTTTTACAAAACTACTAAATACATATATAAAATTGATAAGTGGCACACTTTTGTACTATGTTTTGTTCATGAACCAATATTGACACCAGCCATCCTGATTTAATGTAGTTTAATTATATGCTTGTTGTTTGCATTTACTTAATTATCCTAGATTTATGTAAAAGAGATTGTATTCCCTTACAATTATATATATGGCAATATATAAATACACATGCATATACACATATGATATATATGTATGTGTACAGGTATATTTAAGAATTGCTGCACCTAATAGGTTTGGAGATTTTATGCCGCTTTAGTGAATGGCATAGAAAACTACAAGGAATGTCAAATGTCATCTACACATTATAAGCTACAAATAAATTGATCACAATTTGAAATCGTTCAAGAGAGAATTTGTGCATAAATTCTTCATTATTAAATTTTGTGCAGAAGTTTTTGTGAACGCTGTGGTGATCCGAAGTGGAACTTGTGACTACAATATCTGATAAAAATCCACCTCGAAATATACTTTTGATGGACGTTCATACCCTCATCCAAAGCCCCAATTCACACAAAGGCAGGAAGGACGCTTCCAAAGGTTGAGGAATTGGGCTTTACACCCACTAGTTGAATTTGCTTAAAAGTTTCTAAGGACATTTCAGGAAAACCCATTTTGAACATATCCTGCAATCATGGCATTCCATGATATCAATCACATTTTTTGAGGCATTTTTGGAAACAGTTCGCTTGCCTTGTCTATGCTTCCACATTTTCATGTATGTCACTTCGTTATTACTGGATATCTGATACAGTGCACATTATTACTGGATATATGACAAAAAATTTCCTGCTGTTATGATTTGATGGATGTCCCTTCGTTATTACTGGATATCTGATACAGTGCACATTATTATAGTGCAAGTCTATTTTTCAGATTTTTTTATTTAGCATCACCAATATTCTCCACAAGAACATTGTCCCTGTTTAAAATGATGGAAATGGCTCACATCTCTCAGAACAATTTCTCTTGCAACAATCTTGGAGATGAATTTAGATGCAGTGTGGCAATCAGAACATGCTTGAAGGTTCTTAACAACTCTAATAGTTGTACCAGGGGCCATGTTTAACAAACCAAATGCAATTGCTAACTTTTCACTATGGTGGCAGATAAATGATTCTTTTTTCTTCTATTCCACAGCATTAAGTAAAAGTCTTGAATCTGGAAATACCCTGCTGGCTTCATTCGCCAAGCCAATTTCTCCAACTTTGCATAGCTCTGCCATGTTTGTGGATGTGATCTGTCTCCTACACAAAAAACATGTACCATTTTACGGCCTTCAATCCAACTACATCCAGATATCTTTTTAATTCCCCTATCTTTCATCCATCTCTTTACTATTTGAACCTTGCACAGATGTTTTAGAGAAGAACATAAGTTAAAGCATTTTTAGGATCCAACTAAAAAAGCAGTGTTGCTTGAAATACTCAGCCTATATTTATATATGATCCACATGTACGACAGATTTAACTAGCATCTTAGTAATAATGTTTAGGGCGTCCTCAAGATAGCCAGCACGGGCACAAAGGTCAACCATGCACACCTAATAATCAACTATATATGTAAATTCATCTCATGGAATACAATGATTGCAGGATATGCACAAAATAGATATGTTGAAAAGGCTTTAGAAACTCTCAAGCAAATGCAATTCGCAGATGTAAAGCCAAACTCCACAACTGTTTCCAGAATCCCCCTAGCCTATTCCAAAATGAGAGCTTTGGAACAAGTTATGAGCATCCATCAAAGCATTAAGGATAGAGGAATTTTGTCAAATGTAGTAGTTACAATTGCCCTCATAGACACAAATGCAAAATATGGAAGCATACACAAGGCAACTGAACTGTTTGACAAAATCCCTCAAAGAAATGTGGTCTCAAGGAATGCAATGATTATTGGGTGTAGGCACCTTGATTTTGCCACCTTAACTTTGTCATTATCATCCTATTTTTAATAACCCTAGTCTCATGATGTCAACTAACTCCATCATTCCAACCAATCAATTATATCATCATTTGTCAATCAGCTATTTTTGTTTGTCCTTATCTTGTCACACTTGCGATTTATCAACTTCATCATGATAATTCACCTTATTGATTAATTAAATACATTATGTTAATTAATTAATCTCATTTACCCTAATATCACCCCATATCTAATCAATTAGTTAGCTCCTAATTAGTCCATGCATATATAACAATTAAAAGAAATAAATAATTTAATTGTTTAATCCAACCACATGCAACTAGAATTCACAGCACATGGCATCCATATGCACCCATGCATAAATATGTGCTCTCTAACATATTAACATACATATAGTTTTCTATCGGCATAATCCTTGAACCTCCTTTAGGTGCAAATGCTAGTTTGTTAATTGACTTTGATTGATGGATGAAATGTGGACAAGGATAGACCCCATTTCTTGGACCTATGTTACACAGGGATGCGTCCCCTGCCCCAAAACCCACTGTCCCTGTCCCCAGCCGTCCCCGGGACGGGGGGACGCAAAGGGCACGTCCCCCAGCCATCCCTGAAACAGCCGAACTAGCAGGAAACGGGAGGAAACGTCCCCTGCCCTTTGGGGACGTTTCCCCGTCCCCGGTACGGATGGGGGACGTCATCATACTGGGGGAGCTTCCTGGGTTAAAAAAACACTTAAAATTTTGATTTTTTAAATATTTCGTCATTATTTCTAAGGTGATTTTTGAGTTTGGGCTGTTTGACATTTTGTCAAACACTTGGCATGCAAAGTGACTGAGTTCTGATTTCTGAATGTTTATGCTTGTGTTTGATTGAATTTTAATGCCAAATCATTTGCATAGAACATAGAAATGATAACTACTATCATAACATCAACAAATATGAAACATTCAACCTCAAATCTGATTTTATTTGCACTATATCAAGTCTGAATACATTGCATTACAGCTCTGATATAAGTCTGATTTGATTACAGCAGCAGACATTTCCTTCAAAATTAAATTTACATTGATTCTCAATGAAATACAAACATACCCGGATCATAGGCTACAATAATAAGTTTAATGACATTTTTTGTGCTGTTATACTACTGCTCTCGCAATTTATTTACATATTGATATTGTTGTTATCAATTATTATTATTAATTTATTGACATATCTCTCTCTCTTTCCCACTCTCTCTCTATAATATATTAACAAATTTTGAAAAAATCATATATATATATATATATATATATAGAATATAAAAATGTGAAAGAAACCAAGAAAAGGAATAAGTTTGTCATGAGTGAAATAATAGTATAATAGTATAATTATTTTACATTTAATTACAATTACAAGTTAGAGGTTTAATTGAAATATTTCATTATTTAATAAATACTTTTATAAATGTATTATAAAAATTGAACACACGTCATTTTTATGAATTTGTTTAAATAATTTAAAATTAACATTATGTTTGATTCACCATATTTTTGATATCAACTCAACTATTTTTTAAATAATATAATATTTTTTTTATCTTAATTTTAAAATTATAATTAATAATTCACCACAAAATTATATGATTAAAGATTTTAAATTTATAAACATAAAAATCAAAGTCCGCTGCAACAGCTCTAAATTGGTCATTGATTTAAACAAATTTATTATTATTTCCCTGTCACCCAGCCTGGAGATTATTTCTTTTTCTTCCACTTGCTTACAATAATTTTAAGTAACTACATATTTTTATTATCAGCCAACGTGGAGATTAAGCCATCTGCCGGACATTCGCGAATTAGTCAATTAAGTCCCCATCGCCTATGAGCTGTCCAAACCTCAGTATTGAATATTATACATTAGTCTGAATTAAAATGCATATTTTTTGAAGTGTTTATATTAATAAGTAGGAGGTATTTTTCCACAGCGTATCAAATTCTGATATTGCTATCAGGATTCAACCGTGTAGTTTCGAGTCAAACTCATTGACCCATGTTTCATGAGTAGTGGTTAACAAGAACCCATCTCTCATGATATCGAATGGTCCACTTAGCACTCATTGCATCTAGGTGATGCTCACAGAGGTGAAGCACTGGTCCGTCCCGGGAGGTCACCCATCCCAGTACTGCTCCAGCTCAAGCGCGCTTAACCAGGGAGTTTTCTCCAAAGTTAAGCCCGCTTGAGTTGTTACCCCATTTGCAAAACCTTCAGCAAGTGTTGTGCCTTATGAACCATTCATAATAGAGCCCCTTTAGCTTGTGTTTATATTAATTTTTTTATCTCCATTACATTCCAAAGTCAAATATAACGTATTATATATATATATATATATATATATATATATATATATATATATATATATGTATGTATTTTGTATGTCGCCGTCCCCTACCATCCCCTAAAAATGGCCCCCTAGGAAACGTCCTGGAAACACATCCCCTGCCGTCCCCTCTCCCCGTCCCTGAAACGCCGTGGAACATAGCAATTAATAATAAGTGTTAAATAATGGAATGAAATAAACTTAGGCAAATGGAAATAGAATGACCCCATCCAGTTGGAAAATCAATATTTATCTGGCTTTTACATGATAAATGAGATTTTGGAGGCTTTTACTATTAAATGGCAGCTGGTTTACCATTAAACAGCAGCTAAAACTTGTTTTCCAATGACTCAACAGTGGTTTGCAGGCGTGAGACTTGTTTCAGGCTCAAATCTCACACTATATGTAGCCTATCGGCTAATAAGTCAATCTCACATTTCACTCATGTCAATTTAGTCAATTCCATCTT
Organism: Sequoia sempervirens; assembly: GCA_007258455.2. Taxonomy (NCBI): domain Eukaryota; kingdom Viridiplantae; phylum Streptophyta; class Pinopsida; order Cupressales; family Cupressaceae; genus Sequoia; species Sequoia sempervirens. The sequence goes on from VDFB02019336.1 coordinate 15,676, forward strand.
TCACTTTCACACATCAATCAATGTCAATTAACAAATAAGTCAATCTCACATTTCACTCATGTCAATTAAGTCAATTCCATCTTTCACTCATCAATCAAATTAACTAATTAGCTGATCAAGTTAACTTTCAATCAAGTTAGTTGACTGATCAATCAATTGTGTTGAATAGTTAATCATATTTAATTATAAATCATATATTTATCCTCCAAATCCATTAAATCAATCTTGGCCATTCATATTTTCACCTCTAAATCTATAAATCCATCATTCCTTCCAAAAATTTGGGGAACATTCTGAAAAAGTCTCTGATCCATTTATGAATATTTGAATCAAATCATTGTCTTATTATCAAAGAGCTTGCACAGCAGTTGAGCATCCACAAATCCGTCAAAAAACATTAATCAACGAACCTAGCTAACCAATTAACTTGATTATTTTATTACTATCATGGTTAAGCACACTTGAGTTGGAGTAGTACTGGGATGGGTGACCTCTTGGGAAGGCCCAATTGTTCGCCTCTGTAAGCATCACCTAGATGCAATGAATGCCAAGTGGATCATTCATTATCACGAGAGATAGGTTCTTGTGAACCACTGCTCATGAAACATGGGTCAATGAGTTTGACTCGAAAAACTAAACGGTTGAATTCTGATAGCAATATCATAATTTGACACGCTGTGAAAAATACCTCTTACTTATCAACTATATTGATCATGCAATCAGCTAATTTAATTGATTTAAGAGTTAACTCAATCAATCAATTAGTTAAAAATTTGTTTGATGAGTGGAAAGTGGAACTAATTAACATGAGTGGAAAGTGGAACTTATCGACATGAGTGGAAAGCGGAACTTATTGACACGAGTGAAACATGAAATTGACTCATTCATAAACCGATTTTCATTGATAAATGAAATGTGGGTGAAGATAATTAAAATTATTTATTTATTTTAACTGGATATATGTGCATGTATTAATTAGAGATAATTAATTAGACATAGGGTAATATTAGAGGGAATAATACAATGCAATCAATTAATTGACAAAAGCTATAAACTTGATAAATCAAAGGTGTGATGAGATGATGAGAATAACTTGACAATAGAATTGGTCAATTAACAAATGTTGACAGACTTGATCGATTGGAATGACTGTGTTAGTCAATAGCATGAGACTAGGGTGATTAAATGGGATGATTAGAACAAAGCTAAGGTGACAAACTTTAGGCATCCACAGTAGATATGCACAAAAAGAGTTCGGTGAAAAGGCTTTAAAAACTTTCAAGTGAATACAATTTGCAGATGTAAAGCCAAATTCCACAACCTTTGCCAACATCCTCCCTGCCTGTTCCAAAATGGAAGCTTTGAAACAAGATATGAATATCCATCAAAGCATAGACAATGCACAGCAGTATCCCTGAAATAAATGTGGTCTATGGATTGCAATATTGCAGGATATGCACAAAATGGATTTGTTGAAAAGGCTTTAGAAACTTTCAAGCAAATGCAATTGGTAGGTGTAAAGCCAGATTCCACAACCTTTGCCAGCATCCTCCCTACCCGTAATAAAATGGGAGCTTTGGAACAGGGTATGTACATCCATCAAAGCATAACAGAAGGTGGATTTCTGTCAGATATTATGGTTGGAAATGCTCTGGTAGATATGCATGCAAAATGTGGAAGCACAGGCAAGGCACGTGAACTGTTTGACAGAATGCCTCAAAGAGATGTCATCTCATGGAATGCAATGATTGCAGGCCTTGCAGCAAATTGTTTGTTGAAAAGGCTTTCGAAACTTTCAAACAAATGCGATTGGCAGGTATAAAGCCAATTTTTTTTCCAGAGTCCTCCCTGATTGTGCCAAAATGGGAGCTTTGGGACTGGCTATGAACATGCACCAAAGCATAATGGTAGGGGAATTTTTGTCAGATGTTATAATTGGATATGCTCTGGTAGACATATATGCAAGATGTGGAATAATAGACAAAACACCTCAATTGTTTGACAGAATGCCTCAAAGAGATGTCATCTCATGGAATGAAATGATATGATTGCAGAATGTGCATAAAATGGATTTTGCAAGAAACCTCTCAAAATCTTTGAATTAATGAAGCACTCTGGAACACATCCTAACATTGTAAGCTTTGCTTGTGTTCTAGGTGCATTCAGTCATGCAGGTTTAGTGGATGAGGGCTGCACATACTTCACACGTCAGTAACCCTTATTGCATTACAATTTAGTTTTCTTTGAGGGATTCCGTCAAATATTTTATGTGCCTTGTCTATGCTTCCACATTTTGCATGCATGTTTACCAGGGCAGTGCAACTACAACATTTGACAAAATTCCTCTATCCTTTATGCTTTGATGGATGTCTACACATTGTTCCAAAGCTCCCATTATGGCATAGGTTGGGAGTATGTTGGTAAATGTAAATTGATCGTGTTGGATACTTGTTTGCTGCATACAGTGAAACAATGTGACTATTTCATGTGGATACCCATGTCTTCTATATGCTGTAGTAATCATATTCCACAAGATCTCTCATTCTTTCATGAGATAAAACACTTTACGGGCTTCCATCAAACTTTTGCACTTGAAATGCATGTGAATAAGCTTATTATGAAAACTTTTCTGTAACAAAGGCAAATCACTTGTGAGGGATGAAAGAGTGGACATTTTTCCCATGTAAAAGTGTTTTCTAGAGAATACAGGTCTGCAGTAATTGAAGATATGTAAATTTTCAGAGGGGTTGTGTGCAGCAAGTAGAGTGGACAAGGGCTTCGTCAGCTAGCTGTTTCTACATAATGCGTGTGAGACTGAGATGAATCCTTAGCATTTGAAGGGCAAATTTGAATGATAACACTAAAAGCGATATAAGTGCATGCCCTGTATTGCTGTAGCACTTGATTTGACCTATTTGATGCATGGACGGACTTCTACCCAGCAGCCATCAGCCATTTGCTACTTCTGATCATGGTTACCTTCCCATTAATTTATGCACAAACTCTCTTGAATGATTTCACATTGTGATTAATTTTTGGTCACCACATCCTTAACAAAAACTCATGCACAAAATTCAATAAAGAAGAATATATGCACAAATTCTCTCTTGAATGATTTCAAATTGTGATATTTTTTTTGTACCTTCAGAAAAACTCATGCACAAAATTCAATAAAGAAGAATTTATGCACAAATTCTCTCTTGAATGCTTTCAAATTGTGAATTTTTTTTGTACCTTAATTGTGTGGATGAAATTTGAAGTTCCTTGTTGTTTCCTGTTGCATCATGGAATGGTAGGTGTGGCGCTCTGCTAACTCATATTCATTCAGATTCATGTTTGTTTATCATTGATAAAAGTTTTGTTGAAATTTCCATACAGAATGAATGTCTGATTCTAAATGCGTTTTCTTCGAATGAGTTTTTTTTCTCCGCAAGAGGATTGAATGCTTCACATGAATTGTGCTTTGAATTATTTTCTGGAAGGAAGCTTCTCTTTGGACACTGGCAAAGTGAGCCTAACACTCTTATCAGTTTCTCATATTCTGCAGGTTACTTAACCTTATGAAGCAAATTGGCCTAGGTACCTTATGATGAAAATCAGTCCAGCTTCTGTATTGAATTGTTCACATAGCTGGCTGAGCCTTACACTGTTGTTGTATTTGGGAGGTTCCTTCAACTTCTGAAGAAAATTGTTACAGTTATCTGTATCTTTCGAAGAAAATTGGTCCAGCTATTTCATTGGATTGTAAACATCTTGGTTTGTTGTCAAATTAATTGTTGTATTATAGTGTGTGTATGTTTGTATACACTTGACCATTGGAGTGGATGGCCCTTCTTTTCACGATACTTGCAGCTGCGTTCCTCATCTTTAGTTCCAGCAACTATGAAGTCTGCTTTAACACCATTTGAAGAGAAATGCAAGGTCTATCTTAGGTTTATTACCTTGTTTTAGATTTAAGCTCTCTATGACCAGCTTGGGGTATGTCTGCTGACCATTTTTCTCAAGGAGAGGATTGGATGGATTTATAAGCCATCCAAGTTAACTGGACGAGTTTACACTCTTCTAAACTTGATGAGTTTCCAATAAAAACAAATTTCAAAGAAACTTGTAGTTTCAGAAGTATCTATAAAACCAAATTTCGAGGAACCTTCTAGTTTCAGAGGTATCTCATGGCATGGCATTTTCTCTTTCTTGCTTTTGTAATATGGCATGAGTAATTCTATATTTCCTGCATGTAATTCTAAAGCATGATCTTTACAAATGGCTTTGAAGAAAGTTCTGGTGGACAGCTAATGATGAATATTAGGTTAATGTTGCTAGCTGTTTTATAACATTTTAGTATTTTTTGCTAAACTATAATCTTTCATTCTGGGAATTATTTATTGTAATCTTTTGAAATTCAAATTGAGAAATTTTCCTCACTCAGTTTAATGAACTATTTGTTTTCTCTATCATCTGCTAGAGTTGAGATAATAAAATATGGTCAGAATAGTTTCTACAAAATGCCCGAGTTACAGGTGTGGATATTCTTCAGTTTTTTTAGGATGAACTTGCTCATTATTCGAGCAAATATTCATATTCTTTCACTTGACTATGTATGCCATGTTGCTATCAAAATCCAAATTTATTAAATGAATGATTAAAAGTAAACAAAAAAATTAAAACCACATGGAAACGAGAATATACAAATATAGGGTTTAGATGTGTGAATTCTTGTGTCTGTTTGCATAGAATCATTCAATTTTGTCACGTTACAACTAAAAGCCACAAGTTTTGTGAAAGGCTATCATCAAGCATCTTGGATACGAATTCTTGAATGGAAAACCTTCTTTGGAGACCATTGAGTTGCCTGGTCCTATAGTCATAGACGCACGTCAATCCACCTCCTATATATAATGCAACAACACACTGTTGTATATAAATATAATGCGTACTACTAGACTACCAGATATAATGCTTTTATCTTTTTTAAGCCAACATTGGTAATGCTTTGGCTAACACATTTTAGTGATCTTATCATTGGCGAATACTTGGCATGTAATTTAGGACTGTCTTGGTTAGGTTTGAGGTTCGATGGTCAATGCTTATTTAAAATTAAAATTTGGGAATTTGATAAGGGGTAAATGATTGCCAGGTGTCAAGACCACATGATGATGAATGGATATCAAATATGGTAATAGTGTACACAAACATGTGGAAGACCTACAAATTTGTTGCTTTCTCGTATTTCAAGTTGAAGAATATTAGAAGTGTTGTGAATGTTAGGATGCAATGCGGGTGATATGTATGTGACGAGGATCATGTTGTCATGATTTATGAGGTAATGGAGTAGCTAACTTGTGGCTCATAGAACTTAGTTACAATGTTTTTTGTAATGGGTCAATTGTTTAGGTGGAGAGGGAGGTGTTAAAATCTGCCCCCTTACTATTGGTTTAAAACAGCTAATACATGAAAGTTGGGGGGTGTGGAGTTAAAAGAAGAGCTGCCCATGTTTGGAAAAAAAGACAAAATTAGCTATAAGGAGGCAACATAGAGTTTGAGAGGAGTGGCATGCGATTGAAGATAGGCGTTAGAAAGGGTAGGGATCTGCCTCATTTTGGGTAGTTTTTAAAAATAGAAGATATCACCAAAGGGGGTCGTGATGAAGTTATAAAAAGCAGTATGATGTTTGGAAATGGTATGAGGGGCATTAGGGGAAAGGTCCCAGTTATCGAAAGGTCCTAGTTATCGCTAGAGCTAACTTCGTGCAACCATAGCTCCTAAATCATATGTTGGATCAAGATTATTTTTTGGCTTTTATTTGCATGCGGGTTAATAGCTTATAGCTATTGTTTTGGCTTGTGGGCATTTTTGACAAATGTGGGAAGGCTCAATAAGCACGCAAGGGTCAAAAAATCTTCATTTAGAAGTGTCACCTGTTCATAGCCCTCACACGGCCCAATTGTTGTCCGCTATAACCACCAATTGATACTTTTAAAAAATCTTAATTCTATCAATATTAGGGTGCAATTATAACAATTTTATCGTTCATATACACTCAAAAGTGAATGGGTCAAATTCATAGGTTAATGTTGGAGGTTTAGGTTAGTGGTCATCATAGTTTGCACCTACACATTATTCATCAAGCCTTGACATTGGACAACATTATACATTCAACCCAATTAATAATCACGTTGGGTCTGGTGGTGGATTATTTCCCACGATTTTTGGGGTAAAATGATTATTTCCTATCATTTCATTGTGTGCTCACGGTTCGGAAAACCCTCGAACGTTCACTACTATTTGCTCTCCATGGAGTGAGGTGATGACAAACATCATTCTCCTTTCAAAATGCAAACAATGGTACTCCCGAATCTTTTTATTCAACATTTTTGTGGACCCGTGAAGGGTTTCTTGGCTGATTGAGTAATGATTACTATTTGTTTTTACTGATTTCATCATTCTTTTTCATGCCATTTGCACCATGTGATGTTTCACATGGTCGGGTCCAGTCGTGGATTATTTCCCACAGTTTTTTGGAGTAAAATGATTATTTTCTAGTCTCCATTTTACTGTGTGCTCATGGTTTGGTAAACCCTCCACGATTTCATGATTTTGTCTAATAAAATGATGTCATCTTGCGGGTTTAATCACATGTCTGCAAAAAATAATGTATTTGTCTGCTTGGACCTTTTTCTTAATAACCCATGTGTATTTGGGCATATATATGCAAACCCACATCTCATTTTGTCCGGTTAAGACATTATTATCATGAAACTATTAACATCTTACAAACCATTTCTTTTTTGGGCATATATTTGAAATCCCTCATTTGTATTTCTCTTATTAAAGATTTTTTAGGGTTAAATCCTAAACTACTATAGGCTAATATTGTAAAAAACCCTTGCTTATATCATTTTCAGCATATATTTGAAAACCACTATTTGCTTTGGTGTGATTAAGGAATTATTCTCATGAAACCCTTGCTTGGTTTTTTCGGCATATATCTGAAACCTTGTGTCTGTTTTCGTATGATTAAGAAATTATTATCATGAAACTTTTGCTTACTTTTTTAGGCATATATCTGAAAGCCCAAGTCTGTATTCGTTTGACCTCTATTTAAATTTTTATCCTTTGGTTGTCCAATACAACACAGTAGCATTTATTTACTATAAAATGTGTTTGTAATTGTCTACTTTCCATTGCACATACAACAAGGCACCATACATATACAAAACAACTTTGTATCCTTTATTCTTTACTTAACAACTTACATTTTCATTATACTCTTAGATGTTCACACAAAGATATATATTCCAATATCAATAGGATTAAATGGCTGATGTCTTTGAAATTATTCCTTACAAACCCCATTACAAAGTCAGTAATCTATGTGTTCATTTACTAAAAGGCTCCTTTATATTTTGTGTCTCTTGTTCATTCAATAAATCGATATAAGCATGATGAACCATCCTTTATATATATCCCAGTTAATTCATAGAGGCTCCCTTATTTTAAAAAAAAGTGTACACATGCATTTTCATTGTGTGTGTGTGTGTGTGTTCGTGTTACCTATGTTTGAATTTCTATCCATTGGCTATCCAATACAACACAATAGCATCCATTTACTGTAGAATGTGTTAGTAATTGTCTACTTTCCATTGCACCTACAACAGGGCACCATACATATATATGATGAATTTTGTATCCTATATTCTTTACTTAATAGCTTACGTTTTCATTGTACTCTGAGATGTTCGCACAAAGATATATATATACACACACACACACATATATGTATTTATATACATATATATATATATATATACATATATATATATATATGTGTGTGTGTGTAACTATATGTATATATACAAATAACAACAAATCCATGCTAAACGAGGCTAAGTTAAGGATCAACAACTAAATCCATATGCAAGTGGAAGTAACAAATTTTTGTTTGTTAACATTTGTTTTAGCGTTTGAAAATGGCTACGAGTGGGAAAACTGTGCCGGCTGGAGTATCCTCTATTCTGGGCCGGAATACTGGGCTGACAGGGGAGTTTTCTGTTTCTGGTAAGGCTCTCAAGGGTGCTGGAGCGGGTGCTAGCGTCAGGGCTGGGGCTAGTGCTGGGGTCGGGGTTGGTTGTGATGCTGGCGCTAGGGTTGGTTCTGGTGCTGGCGTCGGGGTTGGTTCTGGTGCTGGTCCTGGGGTTGGCTCTGGTGCTGTCGTCGGGGTTGGTTCTGGTGCTGGCGCTGGGGTTGGCTTTGGTGTTGGTGCGGGGTTGGAGCTGGTAAGGGTATCAAGGTGCTGGTTCATCTGTGCGTGCACCTAGGTCAAATATGAATTTTAAGCAAAATTTTGTTGGTTTCATCCCTGTGAAAAACCCTATCATAGTGAAGATTAAGGATGAGATAACAGAAGAAATAAATGATAGTGTAGCTGAGCTTTCTGCTCTTGGGGTGATCTGTCGATTTAGGAGCTTTTGGCCAAGCCTTCCTCAGCTATATTCTTGGATCACCAATAAATGGGAGCCTCTCATCACTGGTAAAGTTCAAATCTTCCCTATGGCCAAAGGTTTTTTTGTTGCTAAATTCAAAAACACTTTAGATAGAGACAAAATCTTGTATGAAAATTTCTTTAGCTGGGAGGACAAATACCATTTGATGGTTAAACCTTGGCACACCAACTTTAACCCAACTTCTGAAACCTTCAATAAATTCTCGATCTGGGTCCGGTTGCCTAATCTCCCTCTTCACCTTTGGAGTGACTCTCTCTTGGAGGAGGTTGGGGAAGCTCTAGGTGATTTTTTAATGGTGGACAATGAATTTTATAATCTTTATCACTCTACCTTTGCCCGAATACTTGTTGAAATTGATGTCTCAAAAGGACTGCCTGCTGAGGTTCTCTTAAAATCTTCTAGGGGGTCTTGGATCCAATCATTGGATTATGAGGGGGTCCCTTTCCGCTGTAGAAGATACTTCAAAACAGGACATGCTGCTGCTCAATGTGGATTTGAGAAGAATTCTAAGACAACTACATGGTGGAATGGCGCTTCGCAACAACATTAGACGGTGGAGAAGAAGTCTGATTCGCTTCAGAGCTTCTCTGAGGTGGTGGCTTCTGATTCACATGCTGCTAGAGCTTCTGACTCACAGGCTGCTGGGGTTTCTGATTCACTTGCTGCTGGGGCTTTTGATTCACAGGGTGCTGAGGTTTCGTCTGCTGGGGTTTCTCCTTCCTCCGCTGGGGAAGCTCCCATGATAAACCATATTGAGAATACTACTAGACCGGTTGCTGTCTCTACTGATGGAGCTTTGTTTCCCACCTCTGATTGCTCTCCGGTTATTTCCACACCTATTTAGGCGAACTCTGACCTTACTTCCCGGGTTGCGGATTTTCATCCTTAGGAAATTGTTGGGCTGGCTTGGTAGGCTAAGGCAGCACAAGTTGAAGAAGGATGGACTACTGTTACTGGAAAAAAATATAAACCCTCTGGGCCTTCTTTTGATATGAATCTTCGCTCCAACAAACGAAACTCTAATTGTAAAACTTAATGGTGTTTGTTTGTGAGTTGGTTTTTTGTTGACTGCAGGCTGTCTTTTCTGCAGTCTGGCTTTTTTGGCTTGTTTAAGCAGTTTGGCTTTTAGTTGTATTGGGTTCCGGATCCCATCAAAATCTGTTTTTCCCTATTTCAAAAACTATATGTATATATACATACATATATTTATACATATATGCATATATCTATTTCTATACATATATATGTAAACCCTCGACGATTTGCTATTGTCTGCTCTCCACGGTCTGAGGTAACATTGACCGTCATTTCTCTTTTCAAAATGCAAACAATGGTACTCCTAAATCTAATTACCTTGCATTTACCTGGACCCTTGAAGGATTTCTTGGCTATTTGATTATTAATCACTACATTTTTTTACTGATTTCATCATACAACATAGTAGCATCACTTGCTGTTAAATGTGTTAGTAATTGGTTGTTTTCCACTGCACATACAATAGAGCACCATACATATATCAACTTACATATTCATTGTACTATTTGAAATTTGTATCCTTTATTCTTTACTTAACAACTCACATTTTGATTGTACTTTTAGACATTTCTTGGTTAATTGATGGAAGCCTCCATTTTATATACATCGGTTAATTCATAAAAGCCTCCTTTAAATTCATAAAAGTGATACTTCAACTTACATTTTAATTATATATGTATATATTTATGCATCTATACATATATCTATATATCTATTTATGTACATATGTATGTAAATCCTCGACAGTTTGCTGCTGTTTGGTCTTCATGGTCTGAGGTAACATCGACCATCATTTCTCCTTTCAAAATGCAAACAATGGTACTCTTGAATATGATTATTCCGTATTTTTGTGCACCCCTGAAGGGTTTCATGGCTGTTTGATTATTAATCACTACATACATACATACATACATATATATACACACACACAGACATAATATAAATACATACATATACATATACAAATACATACATACATACATACATACATACATACATACATATATATATGTATAGATATATATCTTTGTGTGAACATCTAAGAGTACAATAAAAACGTAAGTTGTTAAGTAAAGATTTGAAGAGATTTGAAATACCTTTCCAACACCATTAGAATTGTGAAAAACAATTAAATTGGTCAAAAGTTGTGAGCTTGGGAGTGAAAACCATACATCTAATTTTGATTGGTGATAAAATGTACCAACAACAAAATATAATAAAAATCTAGAACCATTGGATAGTTCTTAGAAATAGATTTCTAACAATATCTTGTTTGCCCAATTTTGATAATTGAGCGAAAAATTATCACGTTTTTTTTGAAATCTACTTAAGTTGCAAAAAAAACAAAAAAGTAGCACCCTAGGGGCTAGGTGTTGGTTGCCCATGCAACCCTAGGGTGGCACTAAGATTGTAGGTAGGGAAGGCGACTAAATTAGGTAGCTCAGAAGTTGTTGGTAGCCTAGCTCGATAGCTAGGAAGTTGTGGGTTGCTTAATGTGTGGACGCACATATAATAGCACTAGCACTATTAAAAGCATTTAGCACTATTCTAAGCATAATGATTATATAATGCATAACACTCAAAAAAGTGTGCTAATATTTCCCTCTACTGGAAAAAATATGGCCATTGATAAAAAGGCCAATCATCAGAATATGCTCCAAAAATCTAGAATATATTGAAAAGATTCCTCTGCTGCTTAAAAATGGCGCATTGTTTGTAAAAATGGAGTCAACGAAAAACTTTTGAGTGGCTATTGGAAGTAATTAAAATGTAGGCAAAAGAAGTTGTGTCATTGGGTGGTATTGTGGTGGCTGCTGATTGATTGCCACCACTAGTCAACATAACAGTTGCTGACTGTTGGGATTGTAATCCTGCTAATGAGTACAAAAACTTCTTGTTATTTTTTTTTAAATAAACAATTTTTTAAAAATTGTTTTTTCAATTTTTTTTTTAATAAAAAGTCACCATTCAAGTAGGGTTGTACATGGGATGTATAGAGACCCTTATAAAAAAAGTTTCCTCGAAAGCTCTCGATGCCAAAAAGGGCAAATTTTATATCAAAATTCGTCAAATCTACCTCCTAAACATAATGGTGAGGTCCTTTTCATGCCAAGGTGCATCAAAAACTTTCCCAACTCCAAAAATTGCAAAAAAAAGTAATAAAGATTTCAAATTGCTTCTGTAACCCTAGTTGAGAAAAAAACCTTCAAAAAATGAGAAGGGGTTTATTGCATCCACACTTCGATACCATGTTAGGAGAATTGTGAATAAAACGAGATGTAGGATCAAACAATGAACAAAAACACCTTCCATGTAAGAGAGTTGTAAACAATTATCTGTTATATCCTCAACTAGAAAAACTTACAAAATGAAAAGCTTGCTTGAACCTCATGAGAGATAATACAATGAAGCAGAGTGCTTATATGAGCAAACCCTAAATGATAAAGGGATTAGATCATGACAAGTATCGTCAAATTATATGATGAGACAAAATGATCTAGTAATAGCTCACTTCAATTAACAAAAAAAACTCTTAAATTTAGCTCAAGTGCATGTATTAGCCTAATAATTAATTAATTTTTATCTAATGTGTGGTTACTCTAACAAATAGACAATTCAATTGGAATAATCAGAGGGAGGTTTTTAAACACATCATAGAGAGGTTGGAAAGGCTTTCTATTTCTCTTAATTGGTGCAACAATAACTTTCATGTGGACTACAATATTATCCCTAGCATAGTTTCTTGTCACCTTCCTATTTTACTATCCTAGCATGTTGACATTGACATCCCTAAAATCCCCTTTAAGTTTTAAAATATGTGGTTTCAAGATGATAATTTTGTGGGAAATAGAAAATAATGGTGGGATATGTATCCCAAAATAAGGGATATTAATTATTCATTTTGGTCAAAAATCATTTATTTCTTAACATAAATACTAAGGACTAGAACATAGATAGCTTCAAAAATATCTTCAATGAGAATGAGAGAGTAGAATCTAACCTAAGGATATTGAAAAGGAAGTCATCATGGGTGGTATGTTTAAATATCACTTCAATTTTTTTTTACAAATTGTGTTGGCTAACCTATAGGTGGAAGAAGAGATCTTTCGATGCCAAAAATCTAGAGAAACTTAGTTACAACATGCATATAAGAACACAATTTTTTTCATAATTCAACCAAGGCTAATAAAGGCTAGAATAAAATATTTATATAATATTTTTTTGGGGGGTTTAACTTTATGATTTATATCATCCAAATCAAGTAGGTAGAAGACTCATTCTTATCAAACCCTTTGAGGAGTAGTGAGGCTTCTTTGTTAGAGGAGCAAAGTGAGTTCATGAAATATATCCATAGGGTTATTTTGGGCAAAGAGATATTTATGGCCTCTTTCATAAATGGGGAGAATATTAGTCTTGTCTCAAATGCATCTAGGCAAAGCCCCTAGTCCTAATGGGTTACCTGCTACCATTCTTTAAAAGTGTTGGGATATTATTGGCAATGAGGTTGTTGATGCCTCTAATGAATCAAAAAAATATACAAAGATCCTAAAATATTTCAACTACACCTTTGTAGCCTTAATTCCAATGGAGTCCTCTCTAGAAACTTTTGTTGACTTTCATCTAATTTCCTTTTGTAATAACATGTATACAATCTTGTCTAAGACATTGGCCAACATACTCAAATCAATTCTTCCTTTGCTCATTTCTAAGGCTTAGAGTGTTTTTGTTCTAGATAGAGTAACCTATGAAGGTATCATCACCTCTCATGAAATATTTCACTCTTTTTTTAATAGGAATAGCATGTTAATGAAGTTGAATATCAACAAATCATATGATAAGGTGTATTGGAGGTTAATCATGAATATTCTAGAACAATTTGGTTTAAGCCTAGATTAAAGATAACTTATCTTTGAGTGCATTTCATCACCTCATTACTCTATTTTGGCTAAAGGAAGCCTAAGGGATTCTTTTCTACCTCACATGGACTAAGACAAGGTGATCCCTTATCATCCTATATCTTCATCATTATGGCTAAGGCTCTAGGAAGATGTATTTTGTGGCCAAGTTTGAAGACGATTAGAAAGGTGTTATTTCCATGGAAGGTTTTGAAGACTTCACTCGCAATTTTTAGATGAAATTGTTTTTTGCAAGGAGGCTAACATTAAGGAAGAAAGAACCATTAAAAGAATTTTATTTTTTTTATGCAAATACCTTGAGTTAGAAAATTATTGAAAATAAATCTAAAGTTTTGTTTTTAATGTTTCTCCTAGAACTTAGCAAAGGATCTCTAGGGATTTTTGTTTTAGGAGAGGTGATTTCCCTATTAAATACCTTTGGGTCCTTAATATTCATGGGAGTGTGCAAAACTACATTATGGGATTCCCTTATTGAGGATTTAAAATCCAACTTGGCACAATGGTGTGATAAGTGGTTGAGTTTTTCTAGTAATATTACCATGATTAAATTAATTTTATATACTCTCCCAATCTTTCTCTTCTCAATACTCAAATCTCCTATTGACATAATTGAACTAATCTATAAGGTTATGAAGGATTTTTTGTGGCAAGGAACTAAGGATAAAAATAAATTTCCTTTGGCTTGGAAGATGGCATGAAGGTGTGAAAGGAGTGAAAGGAAGGGCACCTAGTTAGATGAAGTTGAAGTAGAGCTTCCCAAATGGTTTGGCAGAAGGGATCCTATCCAGTGGGAAGAAACACGAGGTCTCTATAGCAGCAAGTTGACAGATCAAGGATGGAAGGGAGTAAGTGGTTTTGATGAGAATGAAGCTTGGAATGGGAAGCTAGAGTATGATGAGAACTGAAAATATCCTCCATTTGTAATTGGAGCCAATGCTATTCTGGAGGGATCTGCACATGGTGGTTGGAGAAGGAGAAACCCTACCCAAAGGAGATGATGACAGGGTCAAGGGAAAGTGAGAACCTTTGACAGATGTTGAAATCCACAAAGATCTGGAAGTGGCTGGAGGAAAGAATTTGCAGATAGTAAGGCAATCTGTCTATCTCCTTCAATAATTATTTTGCATACCACGTCCCACTTGAAGAGATGTGGAATCATTACGAAGTGGTATGGGGATGACATAGACAAAGAATTACTGGAAGAGTGGAGGAATTAGAGCTTGGGCTCAGAGGTAAGGATTTTTTGTATCTACAATGATTTATTTGTCATATATTGTCAAACGAAGGATCTAAAATAATTGATAACGAAGAATAAATGCATGAGAATTGGAGGTTTTGATTTCTACATGAAAGAGTGGGAGCTTAATTTCAATGCAAGAAAACATAAACTAGAGCACCTGCAAATTTGGTAAAAACTCCCCAATCTTCCTCTTAAATACAAGAATAATTAAGCACTGCAAAAGATTGGAAGTGAATTAGGGAATTTTATTTGTGCAAAAGAAATATTAGATCCAGGTGAATTGCCCTCTCATGTGAGGATTTGTGAGGAGATCAAGGCAAACAACACCCATTGGAGAAAGCTAGACATAAGTACCACATAAGGGCATTGGTTTAAAAAACTGGAAATAGAAAAGCATCCAAAAGGAAATATATATAATGTTATTATAAATATATAATATACATTATAAATAATATAACATATATTATAAATAATATAACATATATTATATATAATATAACATATATTATATAATTATATATATATGTTATACTATATATTTCAAAAAAACCATTGCCAATTAAATATGGTCGGGTCTCAAACCCAACCATATTATAAAAAATTATAATTGAGGAAACAAATATCCATTTTCTGTGTTATAATTTAAAAAAAAAACCCAAGAGCTCATATTATATAATATTACATTATTTTATAATAATATCTAATATTAAATATAATAATATAATACTAATATTATGTTATATTATATAGTAATATAATATAATATGATATTATATTATAATATAATATTTTATAAGAACTTGCATCATAAAAAGAGGTATGTGGAGGCACTTCATGGTTTTATTCTGTCAAATATGCATAAATCCTCTTCTTTTATGAATCAAACCCTCAATAAATACCACTTTGAGTTTCATTGGGAAGAAGAGGATCAATTTAGAAGGAAGTACCAAGCAATTGCTTTTCTGAAAACTCATCAATGCCTTCAAGGACTGCAAGTTACTACTGGGCCACTCATTGTAGGAGTAGCAGATTGGTTCCACAAGTTCCTGATATAAATGTTACATTTCATTCTCATGAAATAGCAGCAGGGCAAATGCAAGTGTTTTCACAAGGAATTCAAGATGAAAATTCAGTTTATTGTCCTCACAGGGGTGGTGTTAAAGCAGGTTCATTTTAATGTATGGTATCTAGGGTGGTTTAGTTAATAGTTTTCAGTTATATTTTTAGCCATAAAGATCAGTTGTAGTTATGAATTTTGTAAATGATCATCATGATCAAGGTATATATGGGAAATTTAGTACTGAATAGTAATTAAATATAGACATACTAAGATCATTTTGTACCTTTTTGAGCTACAATCAGAGGTTTTCTTTTTGGTTCTTTCCTACCGATAAGCTCTTCAGAACCAGATTTTGTACTATATATATATTATAGTAGCTTGCCACTTTCACCAAAAGAAAAATAAAATTATAACATAATATAATATAATATAATGTTATTATAAAATATTATATTATAATATATTATATATTATAAATTATATAATATATAATATATTATAATATAATATATATATATATATATAATATAAATAATATAATATAATATATATATATATATATATAATATAAATAATATAATATAAATAATATATATATATATTATAATATAATATATATTATATTATAATATATATTATATTATAATATATATTATATTATAATTTATTATAATATAATATATATATATATTATATTATAATTTATTATAATTTAATATATATATATTATAAATAATATAATATAATATATATTTTGGTCGGTAATAGAGTGAATTTTATTAATAATAAAAGACATATTACATAGCAAACCTCCATACAACTTCAATTTAAAACCTTGTTCCAACACCACTATACTCCTCTATAAGAACCCCTAACCTTGCTAACTATCCAATAGACATTCAACTTCATGAGTTACAAACAATAAATCACAACATTACAACCATAAGCTCCACAAGCATCACTAAAAAAAAAAGCCTTAAACCAACAGTCCCAAAGACCTATTAACATGTTAGAAGTTTGGAGGACAACTTGGTATTCCCTTCGTTTGAGACTGGAGGACCATTTCAAAGGTTTCCTTCCTTCCTTCCTTTCTTTTCTTTCTTCCCCTTAACAGTTTGCCAACCATCCTCCACCCTTACAACCTCCTTCTGCCACTCCAATGGTTTGTCATGAGGACTCTTCCAAACTCCTTCTAAGTTTCCATTCGCTTGTTGATTCTGTCCATTAGCTTTTTGTTTCCCTATTTCTTTCTCTTGTGACCTCACCACACCTTTTTTCTCCCGACACTCTGGTGTCGCTGCCCAAGTTTTGGGATTCAACTCCTTTTCACCTCCATTATGAAATACATTATTTTTGTTCACATCCAAATTCCCTTCCTATATTGGGACCTAAGTAGTATGTAACTATTCCTCCCTTCTACCATCTTCCATCAACGCCTTCCCTTCCAAACCCCCTTCTTCCCTGCCTTTCTTCTGAGAGCTCATTTTTTTCTCTTCCTCTTTCTCCATTGTATAGTGCTAGGGAGCAACATCTTTCCACCAAGAAGCAAATTTAGTTGTTCTATGTTTAGCACATTGAGCAGCCAAATGCTCAGTTTTAAAACACACTTTGCATCTAAAGGGTATCCCTTCATAATCTAGGGGCTGCACCCAACAACCTTTCGAAGTTTTAATATGTATCACTTATGGAAGCTCTTGAGACACATCTAGTTCCACTAAAATCCGAGAAAAGGTCGAATGTGAAAGGTTTAAAGACCCTTCATCCACCATTAAGAAGCTTCCTAAAGAGTTCCCTATAGCCTACAAGCAAGAATCAAACCAGAAATGTAGAGGAAGATTAGGAAGTCTCACCCAGATGGGAACCCTCTCAAACACTTTAGTGGTTGGGTTAAAAGCTGGGTGCCATGGCTTTAACATCAGTGTGGATTTTTCTTCCCAATCCCAGTGGTAGTCACAAAGAATTTTATTCCTATCCCGCTCCTTTTCAAAAACAACAATGAAAAATCCTTTAGCCATGGGATATATTTGAACATACCCTTCCAAAACATGCTTCCAATGCTGAGAAATCCATTGATGGAGATCTGTCAAGCTTGGATAGAATCCCTTGAATCTCTCAATCAAGCCTAGCCTAGAGAATTTTTTTCATTAAAAGTCACTTCTTGACCAAGCTCATCATCTAGCTCCACTGTGGTTGACCTAGATGATAGAGGTAAGGCAAAATCCTCTCCTCCCCTTCCAGTCAAAATTTTGTTTGAGAGCTTCAATGTTTGATAGGGTCTAGATTGATTTCCCCTAGTCTTAGCTACTTTGGACCCCTTAGCACCTCCATCACTTCCTGATATGAGAACCGTTGGATGCCCTCTCCTCTGGCTTTGATGCACAGACTGGTCGCCCTCATGCAAAACAAGGCCGTCTTCACTAAGGATTGATTTCTTAGTTTCCTTCTCTATTTTCCTCACAACATTCTTTGATTAGATTCCTCACCTAGCATTCTCTTTGTTACACACTCCATTCTGCCGAAATCCATCAATCTTTTCCTGAGAATCCTTCCCCAATGGGCTCGAACCAGGCAAAACCCTAGTTGCGGTAGCTTCCTATAGTCGACCGTTAGCTTCAGTTGCACTTCATAATATATATTATATTAATATTAACATAATATATATTATATTATATTATAATATATATATTATACATAATATAATGTATATTATATTATAATATAATATATATTTTATATTTCAAAAAACCCATTGCCAATTTAAAATGGCCAGGTCTCGGACCCAACCATATTATAAAAAAAATATAATTCAGGAAATAGATATCCATTTCTTGTGTTATGAACAAATTAGAAAAAACCCAAGAGCTAATTTTATTTGGTTGAGTGCGCATTTTTTAAGCCTGCAAATTGGATATCCGTTTGCCAATGGTGAATTTGATCAATATCTATCAAATTTATAAGGTATGTTTGGATTTTTCTATTTTTATTCAATTTATATTTATTTTGCATTGTTTTTTTTGAATTTTAGTCAAAAATAGGGTAAATTTGATAGATTTTTTATTGCATTAAAACCTTTGTTAATTTTGATATTTTTTTTTATCAATTAATAGGTTTAAAATGGATCAAAATGAAAATCCTAATCCTTCAGAAGATGAAAACCCAATCCTTGCACAAAATGAGAACCCTGATCCTACACAAAATGAAAACCCTCCTCCTTCACCGCAACCATTGTTTCCAAATCAAAATGTGCCAACAATACACAAGTCTATTCATAGAAATTTAGATCAATTAAGAAAAGTATTTCAAATCTATGAGACACTTGATGAGCTATCAAACATGAAAAACACTTTGGAAATAATAATTTCAAATGTTGAAACTTTGACAACTCAACATAATAGATTTACACAGTGGCGAGAGGAACAAAGACAATTTTATGCTGATGGGTTATTGTATGATGAGGTGAAGGCACTTGATATTGAGAAAGCCCAAGTAGCCTAGTTATTCATCAATCAGAGAACAAGACAACCTGTTAATGTGCAGAAACCAAAATTTTCAATTAAATGGTGCATCCATAGAGGCATATTAGATAATTTTTGGAGACGTTGGTGGATGGTTTTTGATAAACCACCCAACAACAATCTTGATGTCCCTCAGTATTTTCTCTAAAAATTATATGTTGAGTTTGCGCTAGGGAAATATGTCAATTACTTTGACATGCGATATTTCGAGGGTGTTGGTAGAGGGATGCCACATGATAGACCTAGAGCACACCGAGTCACCCTAGTTCATCCTCCTTCGCCTATTACTGGCCCATCTCCACTACCTTACCCTGAGATTGCTATAGATGCAGGGACCCTGAGAATTTATGCGTTACATTCATTGAGTGATCATTTGGTCATGCAAAGCCACCATGTTGCATAGACATTTGATGATGCATCTCAACATGTTGGTGGTGTAGCTGCTGCATTAGATCCCACTAGTACACAGTCATCAACTCCCATTGGTACACCGTCCTCTTCGGGGCATATTTGTGTGCCTCATCATTGCATGATGTGCAACAATTTATGTTTGGGACCTCTTTGACGGTCCACTGAGGCCTCCATAGACACATCCGACTATCAAATTCATGATATGTCGGATGTAGGAGTTGATAGAGCACCGAGTGGACCATTTACAGGAGAGACATAAACTGCTAGGGACAATATAGGAGGACCGGTAAGACTTAAAGTAATTTTGTTGTGTGTTTTATGTAAATTATTTCATATTTATGAGAGATATTTGTACTAATATATGTTTATGTGCTGTAATTTTTAACAGTTGTTGACAGAGGAGCATATGTCAGAAGTGCAGGAGGCTACACATACTGCCATTTTATTTGCGCTAGAGAATCAATATACAATAAATTATTTAAATTTTTATTTTAGATGTTAATTTTTGAAATCTATTATGTTTAAATACATGTACTACATCTACTGATAGTTTGATGTAATCTTGTCTTTTTATGCAACAACCTGGTTCTTATACAACCTTGTTGACTAGGTCTGACCCATTGGATGAAGTTGCACAACAGGTATATATATATTTTATTCTCGACATTATAATTATATGTGCATGTGCATTTACATTCTTGTCATTTTTTATATAGGAAACCATCTTAGCTGATTCATCCACTATGATCCCATCTAGTGTCATAGCATCACAACAAGTATGTGTTTATCTTATATTGCAGATCATTTATGTTTAGATAGGAGTAGATATGTGATTAGTAGATAAAAGTATTTGTCAACAATTATATGTTAATTTGTATCATTTTTATTTTATCTGCTATAGTCCTCTACTCGACTCAACACTGTGATGAGTGTGAGACCATTACTTTATACTAGGACTCCCGATCGTCCTAAGGGACAATCATACACAAAACATAGATTGTAGAAAATAGAGCAAGACTTGAGGTAAACAAGAATTGAATTATTGATATAATATAGTACATGTATATTGATTTTGATATTAAATTTGTAATTTATAAATGATGGTATATAAGTTTCTATTTACTAGTCTAACTTGTCAACCATTCACATAATTAATCTAATTTGTTGTTTGAAATGTTATTGTGTAGGAAACTTCAGAGCAACTAACTTCTTCAAGGAGGCTCAATTTTGATGGTCCAACATAGGATTATGATATGATATAGATTGATATGTACTTAGGGTTTGGTAGATCTTGAGATGGCATATATGCCACATTTTATAAAACTTGTAAAACTTGTTTTGAGTAGGCATATGCCAAATTTGTATATGCACAAACACAATTATTCTACAGTTTGATATATAAGAATTGATATTCGATCTAATTTGTTCCTCGTGTGCATGTCTTTCTACTTTGAATTTTCAAAATGGAATGTATAAGTATCTTAGAATGGTTTAAAGTTATGATTGATAATGTATGCTATAGATTAACAAAATTACATTTTAATAGTTCACTTATGAATTACAATTGGTAATCCATCTATTTCTTTGAGGAGTTTTTTCAAACAATTCATTTCCTTTTCTATTGTACCACATTTTTCATACATGTCTACCAATACATTTTTACCAAACACTTAATTTGAGAATACCCATGATTTCAAGCTCTGTTGAATGAATTTACATTTGACATTATTTTGTTTTTTGAACTCATGTAATGAAGTGTGTAGCTAATTTTATTTCAAAAGAAGTTAAAATTAATGAAAAGTGGATACAACTTAATGAAATGCATTTCATATTACAATGTTAATTCAAAAGTAATATAATCATCTTGATAAAAATGAATTTCACTTAATGTTCATTCAAGCTTAATAATATGTAAAAGGTATAAAATAATCTTGAGTAAAAATCAATATCCTTCAACCATAGGGATTTGATGCAACCTTCAAACAAAGTCCTTACAACTAAACAAGATACATGTTCAATAGATTATTTATGTGAAATCTATACGATAATCACAATTAACAAGTAAGAAATCACTCAACCATGATGCAACCATTAAATAAACCAAATGAGTGTGATACTACTATTAAACAAATGAAATACAACTCCATGACATGCATGTTATTTGACCTTCGACATGCAATTTGTATTATCATAATGCACAACAATGAATGTTGCTAACCATAATGTATCATTAAGCAAACTAGGCATACTATATGGGTATGTTTACATTAGGAATGGTCCTCTTTCACATCCAAACATGCTGAATCACTCTGAGCTACATTGGACCGACGATTTCCCTTAAGAGTCCAAAGTGCAAAAAGACAACAATTTTTGATGGGCTATTACCCCGAAACTATGACGTTTATAGACTCTTTGTCAGAGGCTACATGATTATGTTGGGACCTTCTTCAATAAACTCCCTCATTTTTTTCTATCTCAGAGGCATTTTCCTGTGGTGATGAGTTTTCATTGAGTAAAAGTTGTCGATGTAAGCAATGTAAAGTTGCAAAGTGGTGCAACTTTCGCTCGAACTCATACTTAACAAATGGACTATTCCAACACATCCGAATGGGTACGTTTATGCTAGGGATGGTCCTCTTTTGCATCTAAACATGCCGAATCACTTTGAGCTACATTGGACCGATGATTTCCCTTAAGAGTCCAAAGTGCAAAAAGGAAACAATCTTTGACAGGATATTACCCCAAAACCATGATGCTTATAGACTCTCCATTAGATGCTACATGATCATGTTGGGACCTTCTTCAAGAACCTCTCTTGGTTTTTTCTATCTCAGAGGAATTTTCCCCGTGGTGACGAAGTTTTCAGTTGAGGAAAACGTTGTCGATGTAAGCAATGTAAAGTTGCAAAGTGGTGCAACTTTCATTCTACAACTCATACATTCAAACAGACTGTTCCAACACATCCACATGGGTACATTTATGCTAGGGATGGTCCTCTTTTGCACTCAAAAATTCCAAATCACTTTGAGCTACATTTGACCTATGATTTCCCTTAAGAGTTCAAAGTGCTAAAAGACGAAAATCTTTGAAGGGCTATTTCTCAAAAAATGTGACACTTACAGAATCTCCATCAGAGGCTATGGGATTATGTTTGGACCCTCTACAATAAACTCTCTCAGTTTTTGCTATGTCGGAGGTGTTTTCCTGTGGTGACAAGTTTTCAGTTGAGGAAAACGTTGTTAGATACAATCGATGTAAAGTTGCAAAGTGGTGCAACTTTCATTCTGCAACTCGTACGACCAAATGGATTGTTCCAACACATCCAGATGGGTACGTTATGATAGGGATGGTCCTCTTTTGTACCCAAATATGCTGATTCACTTCGAGCTACATTGGACCGATGATTTCCCTTAAGAGTCCAAAGTGCTAATAGATAACAATCTTTGAATGGCTATTTCTTAGAATCTTTGACACTTACAGACTCTCCGTCAGAGGCTATGGGATCGTATTGGGATCCTATACAATAACCTCTCTCTATTTTTTCTATCTTAGAGGCATTTTCCCGCGGTGACGAGTTTTCAGTTGAGGAAAAAGCCATCAAATGCAAGCAATGTAAAGTTGCAAAGTGGTGCAACTTCATTCTGCAACTCGTATAACTAAACGAACTATTCCAACACGTCCATATGGGCAATTTTCCACTAGAAATGGTTATTTTTTGCACCCAAATATGCTGAATCACTCTGAGCTACATTAGACCGACAATTTCCCTTAAGAGTCCAAAGTGCTAAAAGACAACAATCTTTGAAGGGCTATTTTTCAAAAACTGTGATACTTATAGACTCTTCGTTAGAGGCTATGAGATCATGTTGGGACCCTCTACAATAACCTCTCTCAATTTTTGTTATCTCAGAGGTGTTTTCTTGCGGTGACGAGTTTTCAATTGAGGAAAAACTTGTTAGATGCAAGCAATGTAAAGTTGCAAAGTGGTGCAACTTTCATTTTGCAACTCGTACAACCAAATGAACTATTCCAACATGTTTGGATGGGTACATTTACACTAGTGATGGTCCTCTTTTGCACCCAAATATGCCGAATCACTTTGAGCTACATTGGACCAACGATTTCCCTTAAGAGTCCAAAGTGCTAAAAGAAAACAATATTTGAAGGGCTATTTCTCAAAAATCGTGATGTTTACAAACTCTCCGTTTGAGGCTATGGGATCGTGTTTGGACCCTCAACAATAACCTCTCTCGATTTTCACTATCTCAAAGGCATTTTCCTGCGGTGTTGAGTTTTCAGTTGATGGAAAAAAGGTCAGATGGATGTAATGTAAAGGTGCAAAGGGGTTTAGGGTTCGTTTTGTTTCTTGTGAGTAAGTGAAAAAGTGATTCATTACTCAAATACACTTAAGTTGTGAACTACACACATGAATACTCATAAGTAACAAAGTATACACATAAGTTGTAAAGTATACACTTGAATACATGTAAAGTGTACACAATATGCATGATATTGTCATTCAATAATTGCTATCAAATATAGTATTTACAAAATTCCATGTAGGTATACAAAAAATGACCCTAATACATAGTCATTTCCTAGTAGGGGAAGGAAATAGAGCATACATTGCCTTCACAGTCAGCACAGTCTTCCACAAGAGTAGCATGTTGACGTTTTGGAGTGACAAGCACCTGTATAGGCCATCAAGGTAGCAGTTAAACTATAAACAATAGAAAAGATGTTTAGAATAACAAATCTATATTATTCTAAATGACCTAACTGATGATGAAATGGTAACACAAACTATAAAAGATGCTTACAATAACAAATCTATATTATTGTAATTTGTCGCATGCCTCTCCTAAAAGATTAGAGCTGACTATTATTGCAGTAGGTCCATGATGAATCATGCTAGAAACATCAAAATATACTTCAAATGAGAAATATATATGGTCACAATAGAAAATATGCTTAGACTAACAAATCTATATTATTCTAAACAACTTGAATGATGATGAATTGGTAATGTAAACTATAAAATATGCTTAGAATAACCAATTTATATTATTCTAAACAACCTAAATAATGAACCTTAGTAGATAAACAATATCAAAATATGATGAACAATATCATACTTTTCATATACAACAAATGATCTACTACTCAAGTGTGCTTGTAGGGTCATCTCTTACCTGTAGAGTTTCCAGTAATGCTTCATGACAAACACTACTAATTGTCCATAGTTTTTTTGTTTTTGGTCTAGCATGATGTCTCAATAAATTAACATTTGTTGCTATAACAAGGTGTAAATACATGAGAATGGTTTTGTGTTTCTCATAGTCTTCAAATGCAAGTACGTCATTCTTTCTAATCATATATGTTCGCAACCAAGTTTCAAAAACAACTGAACTTGTGTGATCATAAATTTTTTATCAACATCTAAATATATTTAGAATAACAAATCTATATTATTGTAAACAACCTAAACAATGATGAAATGGTAATGCAACCAAGTTTGAGAAACAACAATTGAACCTATAGGACACATGAATCCATCATCATCTGTCATTAGTTGTGTTAGCTTTTTCTTTCCCTAGACACATCATGCCAACCAATAGTCCAATCACTCTTCATTCCCCTATGGTGCTACAATTGCATAGACATGTTGTTGCTATACAAGATCTAAAAGATGATTGTAGTCAAGTGAACTTTCCATTACATCTTGTAATGAAGATTGTGCTACAAATAATGGGGTTAGGTACTGTGGAATCCATGTATCTATCCACTCACTTGACTCACACTGATCCCACTCACACTGAATACAATTTAAAAAAAACAAGCTATCTCTCGTGTCCATATGGTCCATGCACTCGCATTTGAGCTTCGAACTAAATGAATCTTTGAAGAATCTCTAATTTTTTGACTTTCCATTCTATCTCCTACTGTTCCCTCCTCAACCAACCAAAAGAATCTACACACTTGTGAATCAAGTGACCCTCCTCGTGATAGTGCATAAGTACACCAATCCATAATAGAACGTGCATCACTGAATGTTGCACCACCTCAAATCTTCATTTGTTCCTTAACCAAAGCTCTCTTCACACATGCACCTGCACCACCATGCTCACCTTTCCCATGCACAGCTTTGAAAAAACTCCAAATATGTCATACAACCCTCTCTATATGCATCCTGCTCAACCAATAAAACATGTGAGCATTCTTAAATTGCCCTGTATAGTTATATGACCAAATCAAACGTTGACCCATTGCAATTCCTTTTTTGTGCAAGAACTCAATTTTTTTCTCAAAACAATGTTGTAAAAACTTAGATGAATGAGATCTATCATCACTCATGTAAAAATGGCACTCCTTGATTATCTTCCTATTCTCTTCTGTACTATCAAGGGCATGCCTATATGTTATGTGGACAAAAATAATAATTTGAATATAATTATAATATTATGATTGAAATTCATTTTGTGGTTGCAATGTGTAATTTTCAGCAAAATAAACTACAAATACAATAGTTCCAATGGGGAAAGAGTCCTTACACATCCTGAATTTCCAATCCAACCACTGCGACCTGTGGCTATGCTTTGCATACTTATAGAAAATATTTTTCTTAAAATCTGAAATAAAATCATCAATACTTACCTCTTTTGCAACCAAATCACATCTAGAACCCTCACCTCCACTCTTCAATGTGTATTTGATTGTCTCATACTTGTTTTTCTCAACAATTTTGTTAACAAAATCATGATCATTGCCCTCATGAAAGCATGTTACAAATTCGACAAACAACCACATTGCAAACATGTTTCATTTAAATAATCATTTCTATAAAATAAGCAACCATCACCTCTAATTTATAAAAATGAATCTAACAACTCCCTGGATGACTTGGGAAGTTGCACTGCATGACACTCCTACAACATTTCATCAGTATGCATAGTAGAACAAATATGGCATAACAATTCATGATACATTGAAAACTCAACATGGTATTTACAACATGTTTGATGAACCTTAATAGGAACACAATAAAATGGCTTGCAAGAATCAAAATCCCTTTGTGACATTTGAAAATGTGGATGTTGTTGACAAAATTATTTAGCTACATTCCAAAAAATGTTTAGGATGCGGTTTTCGATCTTGATTACCAATTCATAACTTTAAAACATCCTTTACATTTGGTGATACTCTAGAGTGAGAATTCCAATATTGTTCAACTTGCATCTTTACATTATCAATTAGCTTTTTATCAACATGTGGAAGCCTCCCATTAAAAGCCCACGTATCATTTTGAAGAGAACTATCGATTCTTCCTCTTCTTGACAGTGCTCTATTCAATGTTTTACGATTTAAGTTAAAATCAATACAAGTTTGTCTCATTAAACGAAATTTTTTCAAATGATGGATTACTTGTGAGGTTGTGATCACTCTTCAAGCAACCCTTTTATCTTTTTCCTTACTAGTCTTTTTAATAGAGGATAGAGCATTAAAAATATTTTTTACAATAAGACTATTTTTTTCTGAATTTTTTGGGAGACAAATCTTCAATTTTTTAATAATGGTCTCATTTTGTAAATCTTAAGTAATTGCACAAAAGTTGGCATTGTTTGGTAAATGTATTTTTGGAAAAGAATTCATTGAACATTTTTGGTAGCCCACAAATGAACTGTTCGTTCTGATCTTTTTCCTTCAAGATTATCAATTAAGTTCTCATCTATTTCAACCAACCATTTAGGCGTTCTTTTGTAATTAGGTGTTGAATATGGTTCATTATCAACATTTTCAATGTTATCAACATTTTCATTTTCAAGTACAATGTTATTAACATTTTCATTCTCTCTATTTTACATTTTCAATAACAATTTCATTTTGAACAACATTTTCATTGTCAAAAACAATTTCATTTTCAACTACATTTTCATTTTCAACATTTTCAATAACAATTTCTTTTTCAATAACATTTTCAACAACATTTTTAACAACATTTTCATCCTCAATGTTGTTCACATTTTCATTTTCAATTTCCACATTTTCAATTTCAACGTTCTCATTTTCAATTTGAATATGATGTTCAATATTTTCAATTTCTATTTCATCTTCACTTGAATTAACGTTTAATGGTTCAAAAGAAGCTTCAATTTGAATATTTTGCATACCTTGTCTTCTTTTCCTATGAATTTCTCTATCTTTTTCTCTATATGCTTCAATTTGATTTGCTTTAAGTTTCCTTTTACCTTTTCTCTTACGTCGACGGCTGCTTCCCATTGCACAAATGAAAAAACACACACAAATGATTGGAATTCTAAAAAAAGTGTTAGAGAATCTTTGAAAAGCTGAATTTCATCTAATGTAGATAGAAAGCATGAGAATTTCATGACAGAAAGAATGTAGGGACCGTTGAAATACTCAAAATGGTCCCTTTTTTGTTTTTTATATAACTTACAAAACTGATATCCGTTATGTAAACCAATTGACATGCCCGTAAGTCTAAACAATCCTCAATGACAAAATGGATATCCGTCATCTCTAGTGTTATTACAATGTCATATGTTATATAATATATATTATATATCAATATATAATATATATTATATATCAATATATAATATATATTATATATCAATATATAATATATATTATTAATATATATTAATATATATATATATTATATATTAATACTATATTAATATTAATATATATTGCTGCTCATCCAAGTGTATAGCCCACTAATACACAAAGCAGATATCTATTTATAATGGATATCTGCTAATAACAAATATCCATAATATATGGATATCCATTATTTGAACTTTAAGAATTATGATTTCTTTTGACATCTGATATATATTTATTATATATTAATATTTATTATGTATTAATATACATATATATATTACTATTATATTAATATAAATTATTATATATATTAATATATAATATATATAATATAGTATTAATATCTATTATATATATTAATATTATATTAATATATTTAATATAATAAATATATAATATATAGTATCCCACTCTATAAACCCTATACCCACTCTCTCCCTCTCCCCCTCTCTCCCTAAACCCTAAACCCACTCTATCTCCCTCTCTCCCACTCTTTCCCTCTCCCTCCCTCTCTCCCACTCTCTCCCACTCTCCCTCTCCCACTTTCTCTATAATGTCCCGCCACGTAACCTTAAAGAATGTTGCAAACACAATGAAAGTGTAGTAATTTTTTTTAAAAAAGTGTAATATTAACATGTGATATGAACAACACTAGCGCATAAAACCTCTAAGATACGCAACAAGGTATTACATTTGATTCCATTTTACCAAAGTTATTTAACCATAACATATAAATTAAACTCATAAATTTAAGATCATACATTCAATAACATTAAAACACATCACATAAGATATAAAGTACAATAATGATTCATTTTTACATTGCATTCAATATAACAATTACAATACTCATTTCCAAATGAGGTAGATTATACAAAAGTGTTACAATTATAAGTTACAATAATTCTCCTCAAATACAATAGAGGAGTGATACATAAACAAGGTATCCAACTGATACAAATGAAACATAAGAGAAAGTACATATCCACCGGTACACGCGAGCTCTCTAATTAGGAAGTACCCACCATTAAGAACAAGAACTGGGGACCCAATGGTGTAAGGTGCATGTTTCACCCAACCAAGTGGTACCTGTAGGCCCACCCCCCATGCTAGGATATAGTAAAAAGGTTCCCTAGACATAACCTACAATCTCTAGACACAGGAAAAACTCAAGACTAAACTGTACAAGTACAAAACATAACATAATGGTTACATTACTTCCAGAGTAAAGAATCAAGTACCTTAACTAAATCAATAAACTGTTGTCATAGGAGTGTCATCACAATGTTGCATGGGTTACCTTGGAAAATATTCCTAGGCCCCGACCCCCATCTTGGGTTACCCTGGTGACCTCTCATGAAACCTGACCCCACATGCAATCCAATGCGGAATCAATTATCTTTCATAGAGACAAGATAACAATTTTTCCATTCCAGGCCTTCTCGTCTCATCCCAACTCTGAACTAGCCCTTGAGTCCATGAGCGAGGCATAATTATCCAGTTAAATGTTTTAGACTACCAATTTCCCCTAATACATTAATTTAGTTTTCATTGATTAGACTAACTCTACATGAGTTACCCAGGCACCTCTTTATGTGCTGGCCCCCATGAAGAGCCACTCCCCTACTAACAACATAAGGAACTAATCCACTAACCATGGGTAGACAAGGTGCACACAAACCAATAACAAATATTGACCATACTGCAAAGGTCAACTCAACCTGTTCGTAGTAACCAGGTGTTCAAACTAAATCACACATCCCGTTCATAGTAACCAGGTGTTTAGCTGATTAAGAAACACGTGCACTACCTAGGAAAATTCAAAGGGCCAATCCATAACACAAATAACAACCCCCTCACAAAGGAGCTACATCTGGAAGACTTTCTAACTCAATTAACTCAAATTGCCCATAAACGTGAACATAAAAGAACACAACTTTAAAACAATTCAGACAATTAAATAATCTAATATTCGAATTTCCTAAATCCAATCAAATCAATATCACATTGCATGAAGTTAATCAATTTAAATATAATTCCACTTACATAATAAAGAAATTAAAACTAATTGTTTTACTACAATCTCATAATTACACAATATAATAAAAATCAAATTCTCTATTACAATCGTTTCATTATAACATTCTCTACTTGTGCATTTAAACATTTTAATAACACAATATCTATTTAAATATAAACCAACTTTCACTCTTAAGTCATTTTATTTTAAAATTAACTAGTCCATGCATTTGCATGCTTTTATTAAAAATATACTTTTAAAATGTATATATATTAACTATATATATGATTTTAAATATATTATAATTAACTATAGTTTCCAACACATTATCAAAATATAAAAGTATATAATTTTTAAATTATTAAACATATATAAAAATAAAATAAAAATAATATATATATATGTATATATATAATATATTATATATATTATAAATAATATAAATAACATATATTATATATATATAATATATATATATATATAATTTATATTATAAAATATAAATAAGGATCACATGATTTAATATGGGTCTGGCTGCGGCAGTGGGCTGTGCTAGGCATCCCATCAGGGAGGCAGTGCTGCCTATGGACAACACCTCCTCCACAGATGTGTGGAGGGCGCTACCACATCAACCATGCCCCCCCTTAATGGGAGTGGTGATGGGAATAACGTCCAACCCCTCCAATATAAAATTTACCCTCTACATTTCTTTAATTCGCCGTACAAATAATAAATTTTTGATACAACATAAATTTAAAATATAAATTTTATAAAACGATTTCAATAGAACCTTAAAGCATATGTTTATATT
>VDFB02019336.1:46913-70495 GCA_007258455.2 Sequoia sempervirens
GGATGCATATAGAGAGGGTTGTATGACATATTTGGAGTTTTTTCAAAGCTGTGCATGGGAAAGGTGAGCATGGTGGTGCAGGTGCATGTGTGAAGAGAGCTTTGGTTAAGGAACAAATGAAGATTTGAGGTGGTGCAACATTCAGTGATGCACGTTCTATTATGGATTGGTGTACTTATGCACTATCACGAGGAGGGTCACTTGATTCACAAGTGTGTAGATTCTTTTGGTTGGTTGAGGAGGGAACAGTAGGAGATAGAATGGAAAGTCAAAAAATTAGAGATTCTTCAAAGATTCATTTAGTTCGAAGCTCAAATGCGAGTGCATGGACCATATGGACACGAGAGATAGCTTGTTTTTTTTAAATTGTATTCAGTGTGAGTGGGATCAGTGTGAGTCAAGTGAGTGGATAGATACATGGATTCCACAGTACCTAACCCCATTATTTGTAGCACAATCTTCATTACAAGATGTAATGGAAAGTTCACTTGACTACAATCATCTTTTAGATCTTGTATAGCAACAACATGTCTATGCAATTGTAGCACCATAGGGGAATGAAGAGTGATTGGACTATTGGTTGGCATGATGTGTCTAGGGAAAGAAAAAGCTAACACAACTAATGACAGATGATGATGGATTCATGTGTCCTATAGGTTCAATTGTTGTTTCTCAAACTTGGTTGCATTACCATTTCATCATTGTTTAGGTTGTTTACAATAATATAGATTTGTTATTCTAAATATATTTAGATGTTGATAAAAAATTTATGATCACACAAGTTCAGTTGTTTTTGAAACTTGGTTGCGAACATATATGATTAGAAAGAATGACGTACTTGCATTTGAAGACTATGAGAAACACAAAACCATTCTCATGTATTTACACCTTGTTATAGCAACAAATGTTAATTTATTGAGACATCATGCTAGACCAAAAACAAAAAAACTATGGACAATTAGTAGTGTTTGTCATGAAGCATTACTGGAAACTCTACAGGTAAGAGATGACCCTACAAGCACACTTGAGTAGTAGATCATTTGTTGTATATGAAAAGTATGATATTGTTCATCATATTTTGATATTGTTTATCTACTAAGGTTCATTATTTAGGTTGTTTAGAATAATATAAATTGGTTATTCTAAGCATATTTTATAGTTTACATTACCAATTCATCATCATTCAAGTTGTTTAGAATAATATAGATTTGTTAGTCTAAGCATATTTTCTATTGTGACCATATATATTTCTCATTTGAAGTATATTTTGATGTTTCTAGCATGATTCATCATGGACCTACTGCAATAATAGTCAGCTCTAATCTTTTAGGAGAGGCATGCGACAAATTACAATAATATAGATTTGTTATTGTAAGCATCTTTTATAGTTTGTGTTACCATTTCATCATCAGTTAGGTCATTTAGAATAATATAGATTTGTTATTCTAAACATCTTTTCTATTGTTTATAGTTTAACTGCTACCTTGATGGCCTATACAGGTGCTTGTCACTCCAAAACGTCAACATGCTACTCTTGTGGAAGACTGTGCTGACTGTGAAGGCAATGTATGCTCTATTTCCTTCCCCTACTAGGAAATGACTATGTATTAGGGTCATTTTTTGTATACCTACATGGAATTTTGTAAATACTATATTTGATAGCAATTATTGAATGACAATATCATGCATATTGTGTACACTTTACATGTATTCAAGTGTATACTTTACAACTTATGTGTATACTTTGTTACTTATGAGTATTCATGTGTGTAGTTCACAACTTAAGTGTATTTGAGTAATGAATCACTTTTTCACTTACTCACAAGAAACAAAACGAACCCTAAACCCCTTTGCACCTTTACATTACATCCATCTGACCTTTTTTCCATCAACTGAAAACTCAACACCGCAGGAAAATGCCTTTGAGATAGTGAAAATCGAGAGAGGTTATTGTTGAGGGTCCAAACACGATCCCATAGCCTCAAACGGAGAGTTTGTAAACATCACGATTTTTGAGAAATAGCCCTTCAAATATTGTTTTCTTTTAGCACTTTGGACTCTTAAGGGAAATCGTTGGTCCAATGTAGCTCAAAGTGATTCGGCATATTTGGGTGCAAAAGAGGACCATCACTAGTGTAAATGTACCCATCCAAACATGTTGGAATAGTTCATTTGGTTGTACGAGTTGCAAAATGAAAGTTGCACCACTTTGCAACTTTACATTGCTTGCATCTAACAAGTTTTTCCTCAATTGAAAACTCGTCACCGCAAGAAAACACCTCTGAGATAACAAAAATTGAGAGAGGTTATTGTAGAGGGTCCCAACATGATCTCATAGCCTCTAACGAAGAGTCTATAAGTATCACAGTTTTTGAAAAATAGCCCTTCAAAGATTGTTGTCTTTTAGCACTTTGGACTCTTAAGGGAAATTGTCGGTCTAATGTAGCTCAGAGTGATTCAGCATATTTGGGTGCAAAAAATAACCATTTCTAGTGGAAAATTGCCCATATGGACGTGTTGGAATAGTTCGTTTAGTTATACGAGTTGCAGAATGAAGTTGCACCACTTTGCAACTTTACATTGCTTGCATTTGATGGCTTTTTCCTCAACTGAAAACTCGTCACCGCGGGAAAATGCCTCTAAGATAGAAAAAATAGAGAGAGGTTATTGTATAGGATCCCAATACGATCCCATAGCCTCTGACGGAGAGTCTGTAAGTGTCAAAGATTCTAAGAAATAGCCATTCAAAGATTGTTATCTATTAGCACTTTGGACTCTTAAGGGAAATCATCGGTCCAATGTAGCTCGAAGTGAATCAGCATATTTGGGTACAAAAGAGGACCATCCCTATCATAACGTACCCATCTGGATGTGTTGGAACAATCCATTTGGTCGTACGAGTTGCAGAATGAAAGTTGCACCACTTTGCAACTTTACATCGATTGTATCTAACAACGTTTTCCTCAACTGAAAACTTGTCACCACAGGAAAACACCTCCGACATAGCAAAAACTGAGAGAGTTTATTGTAGAGGGTCCAAACATAATCCCATAGCCTCTGATGGAGATTCTGTAAGTGTCACATTTTTTGAGAAATAGCCCTTCAAAGATTTTCGTCTTTTAGCACTTTGAACTCTTAAGGGAAATCACAGGTCAAATGTAGCTCAAAATGATTTGGAATTTTTGAGTGCAAAAGAGGACCATCCCTAGCATAAATGTACCCATCTGGATGTGTTGGAATAGTCTGTTTGGACGTATGAGTTGCAGAATGAAAGTTGCACCACTTTGCAACTTTACATTGTTTGCATCTGATAACGTTTTCCTCAACTAAAAACTCGCCACCACAGGAAAATTCCTCTAAGATAGAAAAAACCAAGAGAGGTTATTGAAGAAGGTCCCAACATGATCATGTAGCATCTAACAGAGAGTCTATAAGCATCATGGTTAAAAGGTAATTGCTTATCAAAGTTTGTTGCCTTTTTGCACTTTGGACTCTTAAGGGAAATTGTCGGTCCAATGTAGCTCAAAGTGATTCGGCGTGTTTGCATGTAAAATAGGACCATTCCTAGCATAAACGTACCCATTCAGATGTGTTGGAATAGTCCATTTGTTCGTACAAGTTGCAGAACAAAAGTTGCACCACTTTGCAACTTTACATTGCTTGCATCTGACAAATTTTTACTCAACTGAAAACTCATCACCACAGGAAAATGCCTCTGAGATAGAAAAAAATGAGGGAGTTTATTGAAGAAGGTCCCAACATAATCATGTAGCCTCTGACAAAGAGTCTATAAACGTCATAGTTTCGGGGTAATAGCCCATCAAAAATTGTTGTCTTTTTGCACTTTGGACTCTTAAGGGAAATCGTCGGTCCAATGTAGCTCAGAGTGATTCAGCATGTTTGGATGTGAAAGAGGACCATTCCTAATGTAAACATACCCATATAGTATGCCTAGTTTGCTTAATGATACATTATGGTTAGCAACATTCATTGTTGTGCATTATGATAATACAAATTGCATGTCGAAGGTCAAATAACATGCATGTCATGGAGTTGTATTTCATTTGTTTAATAGTAGTATCACACTCATTTGGTTTATTTAATGGTTGCATCATGGTTGAGTGATTTCTTACTTGTTAATTGTGATTATCGTATAGATTTCACATAAATAATCTATTGAACATGTATCTTGTTTAGTTGTAAGGACTTTGTTTGAAGGTTGCATCAAATCCCTATGGTTGAAGGATATTGATTTTTACTCAAGATTATTTTATACCTTTTACATATTATTAAGCTTGAATGAACATTAAGTGAAATTCATTTTTATCAAGATGATTATATTACTTTTGAATTAACATTGTAATATGAAATGCATTTCATTAAGTTGTATCCACTTTTCATTAATTTTAACTTCTTTTGAAATAAAATTAGCTACACACTTCATTACATGAGTTCAAAAAACAAAATAATGTCAAATGTAAATTCATTCAACAGAGCTTGAAATCATGGGTATTCTCAAATTAAGTGTTTGGTAAAAATGTATTGGTAGACATGTATGAAAAATGTGGTACAATAGAAAAGGAAATGAATTGTTTGAAAAAACTCCTCAAAGAAATAGATGGATTACCAATTGTAATTCATAAGTGAACTATTAAAATGTAATTTTGTTAATCTATAGCATACATTATCAATCATAACTTTAAACCATTCTAAGATACTTATACATTCCATTTTGAAAATTCAAAGTAGAAAGACATGCACACGAGGAACAAATTAGATCGAATATCAATTCTTATATATCAAACTGTAGAATAATTGTGTTTGTGCATATACAAATTTGGCATATGCCTACTCAAAACAAGTTTTACAAGTTTTATAAAATGTGGCATATATGCCATCTCAAGATCTACCAAACCCTAAGTACATATCAATCTATATCATATCATAATCCTATGTTGGACCATCAAAATTGAGCCTCCTTGAAGAAGTTAGTTGCTCTGAAGTTTCCTACACAATAACATTTCAAACAACAAATTAGATTAATTATGTGAATGGTTGACAAGTTAGACTAGTAAATAGAAACTTATATACCATCATTTATAAATTACAAATTTAATATCAAAATCAATATACATGTACTATATTATATCAATAATTCAATTCTTGTTTACCTCAAGTCTTGCTCTATTTTCTACAATCTATGTTTTGTGTATGATTGTCCCTTAGGACGATCGGGAGTCCTAGTATAAAGTAATGGTCTCACACTCATCACAGTGTTGAGTCGAGTAGAGGACTATAGCAGATAAAATAAAAATGATACAAATTAACATATAATTGTTGACAAATACTTTTATCTACTAATCACATATCTACTCCTATCTAAACATAAATGATCTGCAATATAAGATAAACACATACTTGTTGTGATGCTATGACACTAGATGGGATCATAGTGGATGAATCAGCTAAGATGGTTTCCTATATAAAAAATGACAAGAATGTAAATGCACATGCACATATAATTATAATGTCGAGAATAAAATATATATATACCTGTTGTGCAACTTCATCCAATGGGTCAGACCTAGTCAACAAGGTTGTATAAGAACCAGGTTGTTGCATAAAAAGACAAGATTACATCAAACTATCAGTAGATGTAGTACATGTATTTAAACATAATAGATTTCAAAAATTAACATCTAAAATAAAAATTTAAATAATTTATTGTATATTGATTCTCTAGCGCAAATAAAATGGCAGTATGTGTAGCCTCCTGCACTTCTGACATATGCTCCTCTGTCAACAACTGTTAAAAATTACAGCACATAAACATATATTAGTACAAATATCTCTCATAAATATGAAATAATTTACATAAAACACACAACAAAATTACTTTAAGTCTTACCGGTCCTCCTATATTGTCCCTAGCAGTTTATGTCTCTCCTGTAAATGGTCCACTCGGTGCTCTATCAACTCCTACATCCGACATATCATGAATTTGATAGTCGGATGTGTCTATGGAGGCCTCAGTGGACCGTCAAAGAGGTCCCAAACATAAATTGTTGCACATCATGCAATGATGAGGCACACAAATATGCCCCGAAGAGGACGGTGTACCAATGGGAGTTGATGACTGTGTACTAGTGGGATCTAATGCAGCAGCTACACCACCAACATGTTGAGATGCATCATCAAATGTCTATGCAACATGGTGGCTTTGCATGACCAAATGATCACTCAATGAATGTAACGCATAAATTCTCAGGGTCCCTGCATCTATAGCAATCTCAGGGTAAGGTAGTGGAGATGGGCCAGTAATAGGCGAAGGAGGATGAACTAGGGTGACTCGGTGTGCTCTAGGTCTATCATGTGGCATCCCTCTACCAACACCCTCGAAATATCGCATGTCAAAGTAATTGACATATTTCCCTAGCGCAAACTCAACATATAATTTTTAGAGAAAATACTGAGGGACATCAAGATTGTTGTTGGGTGGTTTATCAAAAACCATCCACCAACGTCTCCAAAAATTATCTAATATGCCTCTATGGATGCACCATTTAATTGAAAATTTTGGTTTCTGCACATTAACAGGTTGTCTTGTTCTCTGATTGATGAATAACTAGGCTACTTGGGCTTTCTCAATATCAAGTGCCTTCACCTCATCATACAATAACCCATCAGCATAAAATTGTCTTTGTTCCTCTCGCCACTGTGTAAATCTATTATGTTGAGTTGTCAAAGTTTCAACATTTGAAATTATTATTTCCAAAGTGTTTTTCATGTTTGATAGCTCATCAAGTGTCTCATAGATTTGAAATACTTTTCTTAATTGATCTAAATTTCTATGAATAGACTTGTGTATTGTTGGCACATTTTGATTTGGAAACAATGGTTGCGGTGAAGGAGGAGGGTTTTCATTTTGTGTAGGATCAGGGTTCTCATTTTGTGCAAGGATTGGGTTTTCATCTTCTGAAGGATTAGGATTTTCATTTTGATCCATTTTAAACCTATTAATTGATAAAAAAAAATATCAAAATTAACAAAGGTTTTAATGCAATAAAAAATCTATCAAATTTACCCTATTTTTGACTAAAATTCAAAAAAAACAATGCAAAATAAATATAAATTGAATAAAAATAGAAAAATCCAAACATACCTTATAAATTTGATAGATATTGATCAAATTCACCATTGGCAAACGGATATCCAATTTGCAGGCTTAAAAAATGCGCACTCAACCAAATAAAATTAGCTCTTGGGTTTTTTCTAATTTGTTCATAACACAAGAAATGGATATCTATTTCCTGAATTATATTTTTTTTATAATATGGTTGGGTCCGAGACCTGGCCATTTTAAATTGGCAATGGGTTTTTTGAAATATAAAATATATATTATATTATAATATAATATACATTATATTATGTATAATATATATATTATAATATAATATAATATATATTATGTTAATATTAATATAATATATATTATGAAGTGCAACTGAAGCTAACGGTCGACTATAGGAAGCTACCGCAACTAGGGTTTTGCCTGGTTCGAGCCCATTGGGGAAGGATTCTCAGGAAAAGATTGATGGATTTCGGCAGAATGGAGTGTGTAACAAAGAGAATGCTAGGTGAGGAATCTAATCAAAGAATGTTGTGAGGAAAATAGAGAAGGAAACTAAGAAATCAATCCTTAGTGAAGACGGCCTTGTTTTGCATGAGGGCGACCAGTCTGTGCATCAAAGCCAGAGGAGAGGGCATCCAACGGTTCTCATATCAGGAAGTGATGGAGGTGCTAAGGGGTCCAAAGTAGCTAAGACTAGGGGAAATCAATCTAGACCCTATCAAACATTGAAGCTCTCAAACAAAATTTTGACTGGAAGGGGAGGAGAGGATTTTGCCTTACCTCTATCATCTAGGTCAACCACAGTGGAGCTAGATGATGAGCTTGGTCAAGAAGTGACTTTTAATGAAAAAAATTCTCTAGGCTAGGCTTGATTGAGAGATTCAAGGGATTCTATCCAAGCTTGACAGATCTCCATCAATGGATTTCTCAGCATTGGAAGCATGTTTTGGAAGGGTATGTTCAAATATATCCCATGGCTAAAGGATTTTTCATTGTTGTTTTTGAAAAGGAGCGGGATAGGAATAAAATTCTTTGTGACTACCACTGGGATTGGGAAGAAAAATCCACACTGATGTTAAAGCCATGGCACCCAGCTTTTAACCCAACCACTAAAGTGTTTGAGAGGGTTCCCATCTGGGTGAGACTTCCTAATCTTCCTCTACATTTCTGGTTTGATTCTTGCTTGTAGGCTATAGGGAACTCTTTAGGAAGCTTCTTAATGGTGGATGAAGGGTCTTTAAACCTTTCACATTCGACCTTTTCTCGGATTTTAGTGGAACTAGATGTGTCTCAAGAGCTTCCATAAGTGATACATATTAAAACTTCGAAAGGTTGTTGGGTGCAGCCCCTAGATTATGAAGGGATACCCTTTAGATGCAAAGTGTGTTTTAAAACTGAGCATTTGGCTGC
Organism: Sequoia sempervirens; assembly: GCA_007258455.2. Lineage (NCBI taxonomy): Eukaryota > Viridiplantae > Streptophyta > Pinopsida > Cupressales > Cupressaceae > Sequoia > Sequoia sempervirens. Next base: position 55,456 of record VDFB02019336.1, read on the forward strand.
TCAATGTGCTAAACATAGAACAACTAAATTTGCTTCTTGGTGGAAAGATGTTGCTCCCTAGCACTATACAATGGAGAAAGAGGAAGAGAAAAAAATGAGCTCTCAGAAGAAAGGCAGGGAAGAAGGGGGTTTGGAAGGGAAGGCGTTGATGGAAGATGGTAGAAGGGAGGAATAGTTACATACTACTTAGGTCCCAATATAGGAAGGGAATTTGGATGTGAACAAAAATAATGTATTTCATAATGGAGGTGAAAAGGAGTTGAATCCCAAAACTTGGGCAGCGACACCAGAGTGTCGGGAGAAAAAAGGTGTGGTGAGGTCACAAGAGAAAGAAATAGGGAAACAAAAAGCTAATGGACAGAATCAACAAGCGAATGGAAACTTAGAAGGAGTTTGGAAGAGTCCTCATGACAAACCATTGGAGTGGCAGAAGGAGGTTGTAAGGGTGGAGGATGGTTGGCAAACTGTTAAGGGGAAGAAAGAAAAGAAAGGAAGGAAGGAAGGAAACCTTTGAAATGGTCCTCCAGTCTCAAACGAAGGGAATACCAAGTTGTCCTCCAAACTTCTAACATGTTAATAGGTCTTTGGGACTGTTGGTTTAAGGCTTTTTTTTTTAGTGATGCTTGTGGAGCTTATGGTTGTAATGTTGTGATTTATTGTTTGTAACTCATGAAGTTGAATGTCTATTGGATAGTTAGCAAGGTTAGGGGTTCTTATAGAGGAGTATAGTGGTGTTGGAACGAAGTTTTAAATTGAAGTTGTATGGAGGTTTGCTATGTAATATGTCTTTTATTATTAATAAAATTCACTCTATTACCGACCAAAATATATATTATATTATATTATTTATAATATATATCTATTATATTATAATAAATTATAATATAATATATATATTATAATATATATATATTATATTATAATAAATTATAATATAATATATATATATTATAATAAATATTATATTATATTATTTATATTATATATATATATATATTATATTATAATATATTATATATTATATAATTTATAATATATAATATATTATAATATATTATAATATAATATTTTATAATAACATTATATTATATTATATTATGTTATAATTTTATTTTTCTTTTGGTGAAAGTGGCAAGCTACTATAATATATATATAGTACAAAATCTGGTTCTGAAGAGCTTATCGGTAGGAAAGAACCAAAAAGAAAACCTCTGATTGTAGCTCAAAAAGGTACAAAATGATCTTAGTATGTCTATATTTAATTACTATTCAGTACTAAATTTCCCATATATACCTTGATCATGATGATCATTTACAAAATTCATAACTACAACTGATCTTTATGGCTAAAAATATAACTGAAAACTATTAACTAAACCACCCTAGATACCATACATTAAAATGAACCTGCTTTAACACCACCCCTGTGAGGACAATAAACTGAATTTTCATCTTGAATTCCTTGTGAAAACACTTGCATTTGCCCTGCTGCTATTTCATGAGAATGAAATGTAACATTTATATCAGGAACTTGTGGAACCAATCTGCTACTCCTACAATGAGTGGCCCAGTAGTAACTTGCAGTCCTTGAAGGCATTGATGAGTTTTCAGAAAAGCAATTGCTTGGTACTTCCTTCTAAATTGATCCTCTTCTTCCCAATGAAACTCAAAGTGGTATTTATTGAGGGTTTGATTCATAAAAGAAGAGGATTTATGCATATTTGACAGAATAAAACCATGAAGTGCCTCCACATACCTCTTTTTATGATGCAAGTTCTTATAAAATATTATATTATAATATAATATCATATTATATTATATTACTATATAATATAACATAATATTAGTATTATATTATTATATTTAATATTAGATATTATTATAAAATAATGTAATATTATATAATATGAGCTCTTGGGTTTTTTTTTTAAATTATAACACAGAAAATGGATATTTGTTTCCTCAATTATAATTTTTTATAATATGGTTGGGTTTGAGACCCGACCATATTTAATTGGCAATGGTTTTTTTGAAATATATAGTATAACATATATATATAATTATATAATATATGTTATATTATATATAATATATGTTATATTATTTATAATATATGTTATATTATTTATAATGTATATTATATTATTTATAATATATATATATATATATATATATTATAATATATTAATATAATATTTTATAATAACATTATATTATATTATATTATATTATATTATATTATATTATATTATATTATATTATATATATAATATAATATATATAATATAATATAATATAATGTTATTATATATATTATATTATCTTATAATTTATATATATTATATTATAATATATATATATGTATTATAATATATATAATAATATTTTTTTTATTTTTGAGCTTTTGGCCGGAGCTATGAACGGATACAACCATTCAACAATACCACTCCAACGGGGTTATATTATATTATATTATATATTATATATATATTATATTATATTATAATACATATATTATAATATTATATTATATTATATTACTATATAATATAATATATTATACTACTATATAATATAACATAATATTATATAATATTTAATATTATATAATATTATAATAAAATATAATATTATAATATATAAAATTAAACAATTCGTCGGGTCAAACCCAATGGAATTATAAACTCTCATTTAAATTAAACAAATATTCGTTTAGTATTGGATATCTATTTATAAACGGATATTGTACTTGGGCCTGCAAAATGTCAAAGGTGTGAATTTCACGTTTTCAGGCATGTTAAAAACACCTTTTTTCACATCGCCACTTTTTGGACCCCCATGATCCTACACAAACCCCTTTGCAATATGTTCGACCTCCTTTTCTACGTTGCTTTGATTTGGGAAGGAAAGTTCTCCTTGTTCAATGGTTGCCAACTATGATTTTAATTCCTTAGAAAACTCTATCAACTTGCATCCCACTTTTAAAATTGAGGTTAGCATATCCTTGCTTTGGTTAAAATCCTTTAGTGAGGGAGTTGAATCAAGTCCTCCTCCCCTGTTTGACCAAATTGTTCGAATTTATCTAGAATTATGTCAGGCAACGGAGTGCACTCCTTGGAAAAATCCATCGTTATTGCCTTATAGGGGTTTCCCCGCTGCTCATTGGATCTGAACTGGAAAACACTCACCATTTCTTCCCAAGCTACGTCCCAATCTCTAAAAGCCTCACTTAGGGATCCAATCAAATTTCCTTTTGGATGCTTTTCTATTTCCAGTTTTTTAAACCAATGCCCTTATGTGGTACTTATGTCTAGCTTTCTCCAATGGGTGTTGTTTGCCTTGATCTCCTCACAAATCCTCACATGAGAGGGCAATTCACCTGGATCTAATATTTCTTTTGCACAAATAAAATTCCCTAATTCACTTCCAATCTTTTGCAGTGCTTAATTATTCTTGTATTTAAGAGGAAGATTGGGGAGTTTTTACCAAATTTGCAGGTGCTCTAGTTTATGTTTTCTTGCATTGAAATTAAGCTCCCACTCTTTCATGTAGAAATCAAAACCTCCAATTCTCATGCATTTATTCTTCGTTATCAATTATTTTAGATCCTTCGTTTGACAATATATGACAAATAAATCATTGTAGATACAAAAAATCCTTACCTCTGAGCCCAAGCTCTAATTCCTCCACTCTTCCAGTAATTCTTTGTCTATGTCATCCCCATACCACTTCGTAATGATTCCACATCTCTTCAAGTGGGACGTGGTATGCAAAATAATTATTGAAGGAGATAGACAGATTGCCTTACTATCTGCAAATTCTTTCCTCCAGCCACTTCCAGATCTTTGTGGATTTCAACATCTGTCAAAGGTTCTCACTTTCCCTTGACCCTGTCATCATCTCCTTTGGGTAGGGTTTCTCCTTCTCCAACCACCATGTGCAGATCCCTCCAGAATAGCATTGGCTCCAATTACAAATGGAGGATATTTTCAGTTCTCATCATACTCTAGCTTCCCATTCCAAGCTTCATTCTCATCAAAACCACTTACTCCCTTCCATCCTTGATCTGTCAACTTGCTGCTATAGAGACCTCGTGTTTCTTCCCACTGGATAGGATCCCTTCTGCCAAACCATTTGGGAAGCTCTACTTCAACTTCATCTAACTAGGTGCCCTTCCTTTCACTCCTTTCACACCTTCATGCCATCTTCCAAGCCAAAGGAAATTTATTTTTATCCTTAGTTCCTTGCCACAAAAAATCCTTCATAACCTTATAGATTAGTTCAATTATGTCAATAGGAGATTTGAGTATTGAGAAGAGAAAGATTGGGAGAGTATATAAAATTAATTTAATCATGGTAATATTACTAGAAAAACTCAACCACTTATCACACCATTGTGCCAAGTTGGATTTTAAATCCTCAATAAGGGAATCCCATAATGTAGCTTTGCACACTCCCATGAATATTAAGGACCCAAAGGTATTTAATAGGGAAATCACCTCTCCTAAAACAAAAATCCCTAGAGATCCTTTGCTAAGTTCTAGGAGAAACATTAAAAACAAAACTTTAGATTTATTTTCAATAATTTTCTAACTCAAGGTATTTGCATAAAAAAAATAAAATTCTTTTAATGGTTCTTTCTTCCTTAATGTTAGCCTCCTTGCAAAAAACAATTTCATCTAAAAATTGCGAGTGAAGTCTTCAAAACCTTCCATGGAAATAACACCTTTCTAATCGTCTTCAAACTTGGCCACAAAATACATCTTCCTAGAGCCTTAGCCATAATGATGAAGATATAGGATGATAAGGGATCACCTTGTCTTAGTCCATGTGAGGTAGAAAAGAATCCCTTAGGCTTCCTTTAGCCAAAATAGAGTAATGAGGTGATGAAATGCACTCAAAGATAAGTTATCTTTAATCTAGGCTTAAACCAAATTGTTCTAGAATATTCATGATTAACCTCCAATACACCTTATCATATGATTTGTTGATATTCAACTTCATTAACATGCTATTCCTATTAAAAAAAGAGTGAAATATTTCATGAGAGGTGATGATACCTTCATAGGTTACTCTATCTAGAACAAAAACACTCTAAGCCTTAGAAATGAGCAAAGGAAGAATTGATTTGAGTATGTTGGCCAATGTCTTAGACAAGATTGTATACATGTTATTACAAAAGGAAATTAGATGAAAGTCAACAAAAGTTTCTAGAGAGGACTCCATTGGAATTAAGGCTACAAAGGTGTAGTTGAAATATTTTAGGATCTTTGTATATTTTTTTGATTCATTAGAGGCATCAACAACCTCATTGCCAATAATATTCCAACACTTTTAAAGAATGGTAGCAGGTAACCCATTAGGACTAGGGGCTTTGCCTAGATGCATTTGAGACAAGACTAATATTCTCCCCATTTATGAAAGAGGCCATAAATATCTCTTTGCCCAAAATAACCCTATGGATATATTTCATGAACTCACTTTGCTCCTCTAACAAAGAAGCCTCACTACTCCTCAAAGGGTTTGATAAGAATGAGTCTTCTACCTACTTGATTTGGATGATATAAATCATAAAGTTAAACCCCCCAAAAAAATATTATATAAATATTTTATTCTAGCCTTTATTAGCCTTGGTTGAATTATGAAAAAAATTGTGTTCTTATATGCATGTTGTAACTAAGTTTCTCTAGATTTTTGGCATCGAAAGATCTCTTCTTCCACCTATAGGTTAGCCAACACAATTTGTAAAAAAAAATTGAAGTGATATTTAAACATACCACCCATGATGACTTCCTTTTCAATATCCTTAGGTTAGATTCTACTCTCTCATTCTCATTGAAGATATTTTTGAAGCTATCTATGTTCTAGTCCTTAGTATTTATGTTAAGAAATAAATGATTTTTGACCAAAATGAATAATTAATATCCCTTATTTTGGGATACATATCCCACCATTATTTTCTATTTCCCACAAAATTATCATCTTGAAACCACATATTTTAAAACTTAAAGGGGATTTTAGGGATGTCAATGTCAACATGCTAGGATAGTAAAATAGGAAGGTGACAAGAAACTATGCTAGGGATAATATTGTAGTCCACATGAAAGTTATTGTTGCACCAATTAAGAGAAATAGAAAGCCTTTCCAACCTCTCTATGATGTGTTTAAAAACCTCCCTCTGATTATTCCAATTGAATTGTCTATTTGTTAGAGTAACCACACATTAGATAAAAATTAATTAATTATTAGGCTAATACATGCACTTGAGCTAAATTTAAGAGTTTTTTTTGTTAATTGAAGTGAGCTATTACTATATCATTTTGTCTCATCATATAATTTGACGATACTTGTCATGATCTAATCCCTTTATTATTTAGGGTTTGCTCATATAAGCACTCTACTTCATTGTATTATCTCTCATGAGGTTCAAGCAAGCTTTTCATTTTGTAAGTTTTTCTAGTTGAGGATATAACAGATAATTGTTTACAACTCTCTTACATGGAAGGTGTTTTTGTTCATTGTTTGATCCTACATCTCGTTTTATTCACAATTCTCCTAACATGGTATCGAAGTGTGGATACAATAAACCCCTTCTCATTTTTTGAAGGTTTTTTTCTCAACTAGGGTTATAGAAGCAATTTGAAATCTTTATTACTTTTTTTTGCAATTTTTGGAGTTGGGAAAGTTTTTGATGCACCTTGGCATGAAAAGGACCTCACCATTATGTTTAGGAGGTAGATTTGACGAATTTTGAGATAAAATTTGCCCTTTTTGGCATCGAGAGCTTTCGAGGAAACTTTTTTTATAAGGGTCTCTATACATCCCATGTACAACCCTACTTGAATGGTGACTTTTTATTAAAAAAAAAATTGAAAAAACAATTTTTAAAAAATTGTTTATTTAAAAAAAAATAACAAGAAGTTTTTGTACTCATTAGCAGGATTACAATCCCAACAGTCAGCAACTGTTATGTTGACTAGTGGTGGCAATCAATCAGCAGCCACCACAATACCACCCAATGACACAACTTCTTTTGCCTACATTTTAATTACTTCCAATAGCCACTCAAAAGTTTTTCGTTGACTCCATTTTTACAAACAATGCGCCATTTTTAAGCAGCAGAGGAATCTTTTCAATATATTCTAGATTTTTGGAGCATATTCTGATGATTGGCCTTTTTATCAATGGCCATATTTTTTCCAGTAGAGGGAAATATTAGCACACTTTTTTGAGTGTTATGCATTATATAATCATTATGCTTAGAATAGTGCTAAATGCTTTTAATAGTGCTAGTGCTATTATATGTGCGTCCACACATTAAGCAACCCACAACTTCCTAGCTATCGAGCTAGGCTACCAACAACTTCTGAGCTACCTAATTTAGTCGCCTTCCCTACCTACAATCTTAGTGCCACCCTAGGGTTGCATGGGCAACCAACACCTAGCCCCTAGGGTGCTACTTTTTTGTTTTTTTTGCAACTTAAGTAGATTTCAAAAAAAAGTGATAATTTTTCGCTCAATTATCAAAATTGGGCAAACAAGATATTGTTAGAAATCTATTTCTAAGAACTATCCAATGGTTCTATATTTTTATTATATTTTGTTGTTGGTACATTTTATCACCAATCAAAATTAGATGTATGGTTTTCACTCCCAAGCTCACAACTTTTGACCAATTTAATTGTTTTTCACAATTCTAATGGTGTTGGAAAGGTATTTCAAATCTCTTCAAATCTTTACTTAACAACTTACGTTTTTATTGTACTCTTAGATGTTCACACAAAGATATATCTATACATATATATATGTATGTATGTATGTATGTATGTATGTATTTGTATATGTATATGTATGTATTTATATTATGTCTATGTGTGTGTGTGTGTGTATATGTATGTATGTATGTATGTATGTAGTGATTAATAATCAAACAGCCATGAAACCCTTCAGGGGTGCACAAAAATACGGAATAATCATATTCAAGAGTACCATTGTTTGCATTTTGAAAGGAGAAATGATGGTCGATGTTACCTCAGACCATGAAGACCAAACAGCAGCAAACTGTCGAGGATTTACATACATATGTACATAAATAGATATATAGATATATGTATAGATACATAAATATATACATATATAATTAAAATGTAAGTTGAAGTATCACTTTTATGAATTTAAAGGAGGCTTTTATGAATTAACCGATGTATATAAAATGGAGGCTTCCATCAATTAACCAAGAAATGTCTAAAAGTACAATCAAAATGTGAGTTGTTAAGTAAAGAATAAAGGATACAAATTTCAAATAGTACAATGAATATGTAAGTTGATATATGTATGGTGCTCTATTGTATGTGCAGTGGAAAACAACCAATTACTAACACATTTAACAGCAAGTGATGCTACTATGTTGTATGATGAAATCAGTAAAAAAATGTAGTGATTAATAATCAAATAGCCAAGAAATCCTTCAAGGGTCCAGGTAAATGCAAGGTAATTAGATTTAGGAGTACCATTGTTTGCATTTTGAAAAGAGAAATGACGGTCAATGTTACCTCAGACCGTGGAGAGCAGACAATAGCAAATCGTCGAGGGTTTACATATATATGTATAGAAATAGATATATGCATATATGTATAAATATATGTATGTATATATACATATAGTTTTTGAAATAGGGAAAAACAGATTTTGATGGGATCCGGAACCCAATACAACTAAAAGCCAAACTGCTTAAACAAGCCAAAAAAGCCAGACTGCAGAAAAGACAGCCTGCAGTCAACAAAAAACCAACTCACAAACAAACACCATTAAGTTTTACAATTAGAGTTTCGTTTGTTGGAGCGAAGATTCATATCAAAAGAAGGCCCAGAGGGTTTATATTTTTTTCCAGTAACAGTAGTCCATCCTTCTTCAACTTGTGCTGCCTTAGCCTACCAAGCCAGCCCAACAATTTCCTAAGGATGAAAATCCGCAACCCGGGAAGTAAGGTCAGAGTTCGCCTAAATAGGTGTGGAAATAACCGGAGAGCAATCAGAGGTGGGAAACAAAGCTCCATCAGTAGAGACAGCAACCGGTCTAGTAGTATTCTCAATATGGTTTATCATGGGAGCTTCCCCAGCAGAGGAAGGAGAAACCCCAGCAGACGAAACCCCAACACCCTGTGAATCAAAAGCCCCAGCAGCAAGTGAATCAGAAACCCCAGCAGCCTATGAGTCAGAAGCTCTAGCAGCATGTGAATCAGAAGCCACCACCTCAGAGAAGCTCTGAAGCAAATCAGACTTCTTCTCCACCGTGTAATGTTGTTGTGAAGCGCCATTCCACCATGTAGCTGTCTTAAAATTCTTCTCAAATCCACATTGAGCAGCAGCATGTCCTGTTTTGAAGCATCTTCTACAGCGGAAAGGGACCCCCTCATAATCCAATGATTGGATCAAAGACCCCCTAGAAGATTTTAAGAGAACCTCAGCAGGCAGTCCTTTTGAGACATCAATTTCAACAAGTATTCAGGCAAAGGTAGAGTGATAAAGATTATAAAATTCATTGTCCACCATTAAAAAATCACCTAGAGCTTCCCCAACCTCCTCCAAGAGAGAGTCACTCCAAAGGTGAAGAGGGAGATTAGGCAACCGGACCCAGATCGAGAATTTATTGAAGGTTTCAGAAGCTGGGTTAAAGTTGGTGTGCCATGGTTTAACCATCAGATGGTATTTGTCCTCCCAGCTAAAGAAATTTTCATACAAGATTTTGTCCCTATCTAAAGTGTTTTCGAACTTAGCAACAAAAAAACCTTTGGCCATAGGGAAGATTTGAACTTTACCAGTGATGAGAGGCTCCCATTTATTGGTGATCCAAGAATATAGCTGAGGAAGGCTTGGCCAAAAGCCCCTAAACCGACAGATCACCCCAAGAGCAGAAAGCTCAGCTACACTATCATTTATTTCTTCTGCTATCTCATCCTTAATCTTCACTATGATAGGGTTTTTCACAGGGATGAAACCAACAAAATTTTGCTTAAAATTCATATTTGACCTAGGTGCACGCACAGATGAACCAGCACCCTTGATACCCTTACCAGCTCCAACCCCGGCACCAACACCAAAGCGCCAACCAGAGCCAGCGCCAGCACCAGAACCAACCCCGACGCCAGCTCCAGAGCCAACCCCAGACCAGCACCAGAACCAACCCTGACGCCAGCACCAGAACCAACCCCAGCGCCAGCATCACAACCAACCCCGACCCCAGCACCAGCCCCAGCCCCGACGCTAGCACCCGCTCCAGCACCCCTGAGAGCCTTACCAGAAACAGAAAACTCCCCTGTCAGCCCAGTATGCCGGCCCAGAATAGAGGATACTCCAGCCAGCACAGTTTTCCCACTCGTAGCCATTTTCAAACGCTAAAACAAATGTTAACAAACAAAAATTTGTTACTTCCACTTGCATATGGATTTAGTTGTTGATCCTTAACTTAGCCTCGTTTAGCATGGATTTGTTGTTATTTGTATATATACATATAGTTACACACACACACATATATATATATATATGTATATATATATATATATATGTATATAAATACATATATGTGTGTGTGTGTGTATATATATATCTTTGTGCGAACATCTCAGAGTACAATGAAAACGTAAGCTATTAAGTAAAGAATATAGGATACAAAATTCATCATATATATGTATGGTGCCCTGTTGTAGGTGCAATGGAAAGTAGACAATTACTAACACATTCTACAGTAAATGGATGCTATTGTGTTGTATTGGATAGCCAATGGATAGAAATTCAAACATAGGTAACACGAACACACACACACACACACAATGAAAATGCATGTGTACACTTTTTTTTAAAATAAGGGAGCCTCTATGAATTAACTGGGATATATATAAAGGATGGTTCATCATGCTTATATCGATTTATTGAATGAACAAGAGACACAAAATATAAAGGAGCCTTTTAGTAAATGAACACATAGATTACTGACTTTGTAATGGGGTTTGTAAGGAATAATTTCAAAGACATCAGCCATTTAATCCTATTGATATTGGAATATATATCTTTGTGTGAACATCTAAGAGTATAATGAAAATGTAAGTTGTTAAGTAAAGAATAAAGGATACAAAGTTGTTTTGTATATGTATGGTGCCTTGTTGTATGTGCAATGGAAAGTAGACAATTACAAACACATTTTATAGTAAATAAATGCTACTGTGTTGTATTGGACAACCAAAGGATAAAAATTTAAATAGAGGTCAAACGAATACAGACTTGGGCTTTCAGATATATGCCTAAAAAAGTAAGCAAAAGTTTCATGATAATAATTTCTTAATCATACGAAAACAGACACAAGGTTTCAGATATATGCCGAAAAAACCAAGCAAGGGTTTCATGAGAATAATTCCTTAATCACACCAAAGCAAATAGTGGTTTTCAAATATATGCTGAAAATGATATAAGCAAGGGTTTTTTACAATATTAGCCTATAGTAGTTTAGGATTTAACCCTAAAAAATCTTTAATAAGAGAAATACAAATGAGGGATTTCAAATATATGCCCAAAAAAGAAATGGTTTGTAAGATGTTAATAGTTTCATGATAATAATGTCTTAACCGGACAAAATGAGATGTGGGTTTGCATATATATGCCCAAATACACATGGGTTATTAAGAAAAAGGTCCAAGCAGACAAATACATTTTTTTTGCAGACATGTGATTAAACCCGCAAGATGACATATCATTTTATTAGACAAAATCATGAAATCGTGGAGGGTTTACCAAACCATGAGCACACAGTAAAATGGAGACTAGAAAATAATCATTTTACTCCAAAAAACTGTGGGAAATAATCCACGACTGGACCCGACCATGTGAAACATCACATGGTGCAAATGGCATGAAAAAGAATGATGAAATCAGTAAAAACAAATAGTAATCATTACTCAATCAGCCAAGAAACCCTTCACGGGTCCACAAAAATGTTGAATAAAAAGATTCGGGAGTACCATTGTTTGCATTTTGAAAGGAGAATGATGTTTGTCATCACCTCACTCCATGGAGAGCAAATAGTAGTGAACGTTCGAGGGTTTTCCGAACCGTGAGCACACAATGAAATGATAGGAAATAATCATTTTACCCCAAAAATCGTGGGAAATAATCCACCACCAGACCCAACGTGATTATTAATTGGGTTGAATGTATAATGTTGTCCAATGTCAAGGCTTGATGAATAATGTGTAGGTGCAAACTATGATGACCACTAACCTAAACCTCCAACATTAACCTATGAATTTGACCCATTCACTTTTGAGTGTATATGAACGATAAAATTGTTATAATTGCACCCTAATATTGATAGAATTAAGATTTTTTAAAAGTATCAATTGGTGGTTATAGCGGACAACAATTGGGCCGTGTGAGGGCTATGAACAGGTGACACTTCTAAATGAAGATTTTTTGACCCTTGCGTGCTTATTGAGCCTTCCCACATTTGTCAAAAATGCCCACAAGCCAAAACAATAGCTATAAGCTATTAACCCGCATGCAAATAAAAGCCAAAAAATAATCTTGATCCAACATATGATTTAGGAGCTATGGTTGCACGAAGTTAGCTCTAGCGATAACTGGGACCTTTCGATAACTGGGACCTTTCCCCTAATGCCCCTCATACCATTTCCAAACATCATACTGCTTTTTATAACTTCATCACGACCCCCTTTGGTGATATCTTCTATTTTTAAAAACTACCCAAAATGAGGCAGATCCCTACCCTTTCTAACGCCTATCTTCAATCGCATGCCACTCCTCTCAAACTCTATGTTGCCTCCTTATAGCTAATTTTGTCTTTTTTTCCAAACATGGGCAGCTCTTCTTTTAATTCCACACCCCCCAACTTTCATGTATTAGCTGTTTTAAACCAATAGTAAGGGGGCAGATTTTAACACCTCCCTCTCCACCTAAACAATTGACCCATTACAAAAAACATTGTAACTAAGTTCTATGAGCCACAAGTTAGCTACTCCATTACCTCATAAATCATGACAACATGATCCTCGTCACATACATATCACCCGCATTGCATCCTAACATTCACGACACTTCTAATATTCTTCAACTTGAAATACGAGAAAGCAACAAATTTGTAGGTCTTCCACATGTTTGTATACACTATTACCATATTTGATATCCATTCATCATCATGTGGTCTTACACCTGGCAATCATTTACCCCTTATCAAATTCCCAAATTTTAATTTTAAATAAGCATTGACCATCGAACCTCAAACCTAACCAAGACAGTCCTAAATTACATGCCAAGTATTCGCCAGTGATAAGATCACTAAAATGTGTTAGCCAAAGCATTACCAATGTTGGCTTAAAAAAGATAAAAGCATTATATCTGGTAGTCTAGTAGTACGCATTATATTTATATACAACAGTGTGTTGTTGCATTATATATAGGAGGTGGATTGACGTGCGTCTATGACTATAGGACCAGGCAACTCAATGGTCTCCAAAGAAGGTTTTCCATTCAAGAATTCGTATCCAAGATGCTTGATGATAGCCTTTCACAAAACTTGTGGCTTTTAGTTGTAACGTGACAAAATTGAATGATTCTATGCAAACAGACACAAGAATTCACACATCTAAACCCTATATTTGTATATTCTCGTTTCCATGTGGTTTTAATTTTTTTGTTTACTTTTAATCATTCATTTAATAAATTTGGATTTTGATAGCAACATTGCATACATAGTCAAGTGAAAGAATATGAATATTTGCTCGAATAATGAGCAAGTTCATCCTAAAAAAACTGAAGAATATCCACACCTGTAACTCGGGCATTTTGTAGAAACTATTCTGACCATATTTTATTATCTCAACTCTAGCAGATGATAGAGAAAACAAATAGTTCATTAAACTGAGTGAGGAAAATTTCTCAATTTGAATTTCAAAAGATTACAATAAATAATTCCCAGAATGAAAGATTATAGTTTAGCAAAAAATACTAAAATGTTATAAAACAGCTAGCAACATTAACCTAATATTCATCATTAGCTGTCCACCAGAACTTTCTTCAAAGCCATTTGTAAAGATCATGCTTTAGAATTACATGCAGGAAATATAGAATTACTCATGCCATATTACAAAGCAAGAAAGAGAAAATGCCATGCCATGAGATACCTCTGAAACTAGAAGGTTCCTCGAAATTTGGTTTTATAGATACTTCTGAAACTACAAGTTTCTTTGAAATTTGTTTTTATTGGAAACTCATCAAGTTTAGAAGAGTGTAAACTCGTCCAGTTAACTTGGATGGCTTATAAATCCATCCAATCCTCTCCTTGAGAAAAATGGTCAGCAGACATACCCCAAGCTGGTCATAGAGAGCTTAAATCTAAAACAAGGTAATAAACCTAAGATAGACCTTGCATTTCTCTTCAAATGGTGTTAAAGCAGACTTCATAGTTGCTGGAACTAAAGATGAGGAACGCAGCTGCAAGTATTGTGAAAAGCAGGGCCATCCACTCCAATGGTCAAGTGTATACAAACATACACACACTATAATACAACAATTAATTTGAGAACAAACCAAGATGTTTACAATCCAATGAAATAGCTGAACCAATTTTCTTCGAAAGATGCAGATAACTGTAACAATTTTCTTCAGAAGTTGAAGGAACCTCCCAAATACAACAGTGTAAGGCTCAGCCAGCTATGTGAACAATTCAATACAGAAGCTGGACTGATTTTCATCATAAGGTACCTAGGCCAATTTGCTTCATAAGGTTAAGTAACCTGCAGAATATGAGAAACTGATAAGAGTGTTAGGCTCACTTTGCCAGCGTCCAGAGAGAAGCTTCCTTCCAGAAAATAATTCAAAGCACAATTCATGTGAAGCATTCAATCCTCTTGCGGAGAAAAAAAACTCATTCGAAGAAAACGCATTTAGAATCAGACATTCATTCTGTATGGAAATTTCAACAAAACTTTTATCAATGATAAACAAACATGAATCTGAATGAATATGAGTTAGCA
>VDFB02019337.1:0-11484 GCA_007258455.2 Sequoia sempervirens
GGAAAATTTGTAGAGTATGCCACTATTTAGAAGAATCAAGGAAATCCTATAATAGATGATGAGTTCCTAACAGTGTAGTTGTAGCCAAAGAGAAAACCACTACAAGACAAAAGTGCTATAGTACTAGGGAACTACAAGACAAAATAGGGAAAAAGACAAGGAATGTATTTTATAATGTTATATTTTGGGGGTAGGTGAAACCCTAGCTTGTAATGAATCTGAGAGATACAATGTAAATCAATCCTAGCCACTCATTTGGGCTTTGGAAAACTATAAATAGGGGGTCTCCTCTCATTTTCAAAGAGAGAGTTGAGTGGTTGTAATGATATGCTGCAGAAATTTTAATAGAACTTCATTACTTTTGGCGGATTCTTGAGTTTCTCACATGTTGCATGATTCGTCTTTTCAAGTTTGATAGATTTGAGTTACTTTAGCTTGTTGTTCTAAATTTTTTAAAGTGGTTTTAGTGTCTAAGTCGATGTTGTCCATTGATTTTGAAGAATGCTATGGTGTGGATGCTTTCCATGTTCATGCTTTTTGCTAGTTATTGATGATAAATAGTTGTGTAAAGCTAGTCTGAACATAAATTATTTGCTACACTTAAGTTTCATCTTTCATTTATGCTTTATGGTGAATGAACAACTGAAAAATTTGCAGACCCTAGAAGATAGCACTAGTTTCATGATACTGTGTGTTTTGGTTAAGTGGAACTCAGTTATAGGAAGGTTGTCCACTCTAGCATCCTTCATTATCACTATTCATCGGTAGTTGTAGGTCTAGGAACTTCCTCCATACTTTACCATTTTGACCTTTCTTTGAAATAGTAGTTTAGGCAAAGTTCCAACATCATTGTAAAGCCAAATCTGATGTTAAAGGTGGAGTGTTAGACTACTATTTTGAACTTTCAGCAATTGCACATCATTACTAGAATCTTAGGAACTCCATTTGAGGATCCAATCTCCCTCCAACTTAACAATTTTTTGTGCCCCTTGTGATTACCAGCAAATCACAACAATCCACTGAGTTGTTTTTGCAAGTCATGACCTGACACCCGAGAGACCTTGGGATACTATTTTGCAATTTGCTTGTGGGAAATTGTCTTTCAAGAGAGGTAGTGCATTTGTGTGCTACCTATGTTTTGAAAGTGCAAAAACACCCATCAACACATATATGTTTTAAATTTTGAAATGTTGTAAACTAATGAAATGTGTGTTTTTTAGTATATTTTATGTTTGTACTTAAGAAAAAAAAAATTAAATTAATTTTTTAATAAATGGACACTATAATTTACTTGATGATAAAATACTGAAAATGAAGTTACATGAGATGTCAATTGTTATATAGTAAATTATTTTTTTCTTTCAATTTTTATGTGTGTATTTATAACTTGAAACTTTAGTGCATGGATATTATTTTTCCAATTTTCATAAACATATATATCTTTTAAAAAATATTAAAATGTGTGTATTAAAATATGATTGTTTTCATTCAATGTCAACTTTCATATTAAATATTTATGTAAAATAAATAAAAATGATACCATCTTGATATAGATTCTTTTATCTAGTGTATCACATTTTTTTCAAAATTTTAATAAGTTCTAGTTTTTTTTTTTGACATGGTAATCAACCTAATATTTTATGCTGATAACCTAATTTTCATAAAAATAAATGATTAAAATATATATTTTTGAAAGCCTCACTTATGGTTCTACCAAAGGGTAGTTTTTATATTTAAAAACAATATTTACATGAGTTATTGAAATAGAAAGTTTTTCAAATAATTTTATTTTTTTGGTAAATTGGTTTGAAAGTGGTGGTAAGTATACATTTAGCCAACAATTTTAGTTGGAAAAGTTGTGAAAATATTTAAATTAGCTACAATGAATCTTACTAGATCATATGTTTGACCAAAATTGATTTTTAGTTAGAAATACTTCAATTCACTTGTGCTAATGAGTTGGTCAAATGTGTGACACAACTTTTTTCTTATACCCTATTATTTAATGGGATTCAATAATGGAGGAAGAATACTCTTAATTAAGAATCACACTTGGGTTTGTGTCCCTCTTAATAAAAGAAGGAATATAGTTCAATGTAAGTAGTTATTTCAAACCAAGTATGTAGCAAATGGAACAACTAAAAAATATAAAGCATGAATTTTTGTAAAAGGATTTTCACAAGTATAAGGCATAAACTATTCTAATATCTTTGCATATGTCACCAAAATGAATTTCATTTATCTCACTGTAGTCATTGCAACTATCATCACTCATCACTATATGAGATGGACGTAAAGAGTACCTTTATTGATGGTGATCTATAAGAGAAAATATGCATGCCACAATCACATGGGATTAGTAAAGATTCTTCCTTGGTCTATACATTTTATAAATCTAATTATAGTCTCAAATAGGTCCCTTGAGCTTAGTATGCCAAAATTAATTAATTTAATCTTTTTATTAGCTTCATCCATTGTGTCACTTTGAGCTAGCTATCTGCACATTACAATAGGATGATGAGCTTCTCATTTTGATATTGTACATCAATGAATTGATCATCACAAGGAATTATTCATCTTTTATTGGCTCCATACAATATACTTTGAAAGGAACATTCATTGTGAAAAACCTAGCATTGCTACATTACTTCCTTGGGATTGATATCACTCAAACTAATTTTGTGATAAGTATTGGTCAACCAAAGTATACTTTTGATCTAGTATTATAGTTTCAAATGTTTATTTTTACTTAAGCCTACATCAAGTTCCTTTTTATAAGGAGCCAAGTTGGAGGCTTATTGCTTGACATGTCTTATTGATACCAAATTGTATCAACAACTCATGAGAAGTCTCATATATCTCACACACACTTGTTCCAAAATTTCCTATGTTGTTGGCATGGTCTCTCACTTTATGTGAGAACCTCATGAGCTTCATTAGAAAGATACCAACCATATATTGCACTATGTATAAGGGAAACTTTCATATGGGATACATTATGCAATAGGCCAAGATGTCAACTTGATATAATATACTTATTCTAATTTGGTTGGTGATTCTAAAGATCTCACATCCACATGTGACTATAGCTTTTTCCTTGGATTTAGTATTACTTTTTAGTCAAGAAAAAATAAACATGTTTTTGCTTTTTCATCTACAAAGGTATAGTACAAGGGGAATGTGAATGCCACTACATAGGCCATTTGGCTTTGCCACATCCTAACAGGGTTTGGCATCTATCAACTACTATCTATCATCTACTTTGATAACTAGAGTGCTATTACAATCTTGAAGAATCCAATTCACCATTAGTAAGCTAATAACATTGATATCCATATCCATTATGTTTGAGATCTTATCCAAGAGAAAATCATCAAACATTAGTATTATCCCACATTCAAGCAAGCTGCTAATATATTTACCAAACCCTTTGTACATAGAGAACATATGTTTATCTTCAATCTCTTTTGGGGGTGTAAGAAACAATTATTTTTGGGGGGTTATCTAGTACTCTCTTCCTCCATTTTAGTGAAGGAATACTCTCTTTTGCATCTTGAGATTGTTTTTATAGATTTTATATGGATACCTAACATGGCTTGTCTCACTAGAACCCATTTATTTTTTTACTCTTGTTGCACTTAAAACGAGTGTTGGTGCAACTAATTATTGCAACTATTATATTGAGTTTTCCTAGGTTTTTTTTTTTTAGTCGATAGGCTAAATATAGTGTGAGATTTGATCCTAAAACAAGTCTCACACTTACAAACAACCGTTGAGTTGTAGGAAGAAAATTTTCAACTGTTGTTTAATGGTAAATAAACTGTCATTTAATGATAAAATCCTCCAAAATGTCAAGTGAAATCCTCCAAAATCTCACTTATCATGTAAAAGCCAAATAAATATCTATTCTCCAACTAGATGGGAACATTCTACTTCTATTAACATTGTTTTTTTTCCAATTTTATGGCAACTTTCCTTTTTCATTTGCATTACTTTATGTTTTAAATTTGCATGCAAATATTTCAAAATTAGAAAATACTTAATATTTTTAAGGAAAAAATCTAGATTTGTGTAAGTTTATTTTATTCCATTATTTATCATTAATTATTAATTGTTTAATCTAGCCACATACAACTAGAACTTAGAGCATATTGCATCCATACACACCCATGCATAAATAAATACTCTCTAACATATTAGCATACACATAATTTTCTATCAACATAATCATTGGATATCCTTTAGATGTTGTAAAGGAGGGGATTCACTACCCTCAAGATGATGGGGTCCTAAGGAGAAAATAGCCCTAGATACCTCAAGGACTAAAGCTCAAATGATGATACAAGGATTGAAGAATGTTTGTACAATTCAATTGAATAAAAACTAAACTAGTAATGACAAGAATAATGATATCACTTAATTATAGGAGAAAATGACAAAATTTAAATATCTAATATACAAAAATAGAAAGTGCATAAACTATAATTCTTACCCTCAAGAGGATTAGCTCCTAGCCATGGATGATAGTGTTCCATAGGGATTTTTGCACCTCACACTACCATCTCTAATCAAATAGAAGATAAGAACCCAAGATCAAAGAAGTCCAGCTTGTCAAATGGTCTATACATCTACACACAAACACAATGAGAAAAAAATTAGGGGTTGTTTTGAGGCTTCTGTGGTGTGGTCTCACAACACGCCCCAAGACTAAAAGACTTGGGGACACAAGTGAAAAAATATAACTCTTGTGGTAGGAGCTAGCAAATTGAAGGATCACCGGAAGTGAAAAGCAAAGAGAAATCTTTAATAAAAGTACTTCATAACATAAGTGTTACGAGTACCACGTACCGAGAACTAGAAACACTTGGAAAGGAAAAAGGTAATGCTAGTTTGAATGGAAGGCTCCGATCCGATGTTTGTACTCCAGTAAGATGAAGTTCGGTAAAATGGAGTCTAGTAAGATAGAATTCTAGTATAACCTAAGTCTGAGAAAGTTCATGGGTAAAGCTGAATACCAGGTGCCAAGTGTCGGGTTGCAATGTGAAATGAAAATTTTAAAATTTTGAGATTATTTAATGATTTTGGTAATCTGGTATATATGTGAGGATTTATGATATGGTAGAGAGCGTGCTATTTATGAGATTTTATACTAACATTTGAATAATGGTTTTATTTACATGAGATGTTATAAATGTTTTCTTTCTTTAAAAGGGATTTAATCTCTGGAATTTGTGATTACAAGAGAGATAGATTGTGATGCAAATTTTGGGTATGGATAATCAAGAAAATAGTATTTGCAAACAAATCTAATGATGTTACCAGGTTCAATGATGTACTTTAAAATCTCATGCTAAGATAGAGTTCATTGCAAAGGTGTGCTAGATATTGAAATCCTGGGATGCTGGAGTTCAAGCATGTAGCAGTGAAGTGTGCTTATTCTATGAATAGTTCTTTTTTGGAATGTTCAAATCGAGGAGGAACCTGAGATATAGGAACTATACTTCCACCTAATCACTCTGATTTCATGGGAAATTCCTATATTTTTTTAGAGTGGATTTTTTTGGTTCAAAGAAAGAACCCTGATAATTAAAGATTAACACCTAAAGAGCTTCAATGTTTAATTGGAGTTGACTTCTATTGACTTCAATTACAATTCTCCTATTGGTCACTACATTCCACGTGCCTTGATGTGATTAGTCCCTTGGATTTCCTCTCATGTATTTGTCTTATCCTATCTGGGTCTTGTGTTCTATAAAAGGCCAAAGGATACCCCTTTTCTTATTTTAAGTTTAGAATTTGTGGATGTTGAAAGAGCATAAAACTTTTTCAAGTTTTGTTCTTTTTACCTATTTTATGAATCATTCCAGCATAAAAATTTGTATGCACATAGACATTGATTAATATCAGAGCCAATTAGATAGCTACCTATCTAATGAATCTTTTGTAGCTAGTTTTGTTAGTTCATCTAAACAAGATTGTATGCTAAAACTATTTAAGGGTGCATACAAAACCTACTCAGTGTTTAGAAATGGAACCCCTCTCTTTAAAATCTCACACCATTTTATATGTAGATGTGAAGCAATCTGGTGAAGTATAAAGTGGTTTTCTCTATTTTAATTGATTCTTTGGGGCATGCATGGAGAATAACCAAGGTGATCCCACAAAGTTGGTTTACAATTTCTGGGAGATTCTGATTTTTGCTGAAATCACATATTTTTAGAAAATATAATGATTTAAGCCTTAAAAATTTCCATTTAAAGCATTCCAATTGAAGAGGGTTTTATCAAATTACCTTAGATCAAACCCCCTTGGATAGAACCCCACTAGTTTTAAACCATACCTATAATGAAGACTCCTTTACACCTATCAAAATGCTAATGAAAAACCACTTTTGATTTACCTTTTGGGGGATCAAATTAATCCATTTAAAATTGATTTTTTGTAAGTATATATTCCTTATTATAAGCTTCCCAAAAAGTATAATTTTAAATAAGTTTAATTTTATTGTTATATTTATTTTTTATTTCTTGTGAATGTAGGTTTTTCACTGAAAATCAAGCTCTTTTTTCTGCACATGTGGGAAAATAGAAGATTGTCAAAAAAAAAGTTTGAAAAATATGAGTGCACTATATATTGAAGTCCTTGATCCAACAAAAAAAATAAAATTGAATTTTGATACATACAAAAAAATTCATGTGTTATACAGTCCTCCTATTTTTGAATTGTAATTGGTTTGACTTTGAAACTTGATTAAGGAAAAAATATTCAATAAAACACTATGAAACCAATTGGAAGCACTAGATATCATAGTTACAAATCTAAATTCAAAAAAATTATAAATGTATCCTTCATGGAAAAAAAGTTATGTGTTATACGGTGAGTGCCACTCCTTAAAAGTAATGTTTATTGAAAAAAAATAGTTTTAAAAGGAGATGGAAAAAGAAGTGCAATATTATTCCAAAAATTTTGAAAAAAAAAATATTTAGAATCTACAGATAAAAATTCACAAATCACTATTTAGTTAGAAAGTGCCCAAAAGTGAAGATTTAGTTAGAGAAAATCAGTTTAGTGTCTAGTTTGGCCAAAAATTGTAAACTAGTATTGTGGGATCACCCACTAGGATAAATTTTAATTTTTAGTATTTTTATGCTTTATTTTAGAGTAGATGTTTAAATTCTTGAAAATGTTCCAAAATTAAAATGAATGGATGGAGTTTTATTAAAAATCTTTCATTTTTCTATGAAATTGTTGAATGCTTAATGCTAAATCTACTTAAGTGATAGCAAAGAATTTGTGATCTTGAAATATTATTGCAAATATTTTGATTTCATGATACTTGTCTTTATGATCCAATTGAAAATTCATTGCCTAAAATATTTCATTCAAAATAGTTGTCCCTTTTAGATTAACAACAATATCACATCAAACCTGAGAGCGACCCTAGTACAATCATGACCTGGTTATCAAAGAATTGGGATTGAACTAAAGCCAATATTTTCCTATTAAAAGAAGAATTCCCCTTTAGATTGTCTTTGTTCCATATCTTTCAAGAAGGATAGGCTCTTTGTGTTCTTGTCTATGAAGAATTTATTCACCCTATTTGTTGTGAGTAAAATCGTTGTCAACAGGAACTGGCGCTAGAAGGAGGGCCATTTCTAAGTATTTTTGGCCTTATTCTTTTGAATTGGAGGGATATACTTTGAATTGTTAGTCCTAAGTTTGGTGAGAAGCTTGTAAAGTGAAAATGAGTGCAAGTTGGATTTTTAGTATGGAAGTTGAAAAACTTTGGAAAATTTTTCACTAGAAATTACACTCTTTGAGTTTATTCACTTTTGGTAGGGTCACCAAGTGTAGAATTCATGATACAACTGATCGTGCGGTGAGCTCGAGTGTGAATTTTTTTAACTACGATAAGTTTGGCCATAAGTAAAGTAATTTCATTAACATAAGAAATTTTAACTACTAAAAGAAAGGAATTGTTAACGAGAAAAATGTTTGACCCTAGTGGAATTGGAAATACTAAAAAACCAATTGATACATCAAAACCGTTGTAAAACTACAATTACTATAAAGAAAATCCTAATGTTTTGTAAGGAAATAGGAAAAAATGTCAAGATTCAGAGGCATTACATCACAAATGAGGAAACGACATTGATGAATCACCATTGTCCTTATACATAGAAAACACAGATAATAAGGAGTGGGAAAATCGAGCGAGAAACACATGTATTTTTCTCCAAGTTGAAAATTCACAAGTTATAAAAGGAAATTTTCCTAATTTTGAACAAGATGTAGAGTATCAAACTATTAATTTTTCTCTTTGATAACAATATAAATAGTGATATATCTTGGTCTAACAAAATACAAAGTGAAGATAGGACCAAAGACATGAAGATTTTCAGAGGAAGAGGAAGTAGAGAAATGGACATAGCCATTCATGGAAATAGACTAGGGCTAGAGGAAGGTAGAGTATGGTCGCATCAAATGAAATGTGTGCAATCAATCTTTAATGAGGTTATTTTCATACATATGAGCCAAGTCATTGGTAAGTACATTTTTGAATTTACAATTATTAAACGTAGAAAACTTAAGATAATTCATTGTTATAGAAGAACATTGGAAGTTTTGTTAAATGAATTCAAAGATAAACCTACTATAATTTGTACCAAAACTACAAAAGAAATATTTGCAAAAATTGAAATAAGCTGGTTTATTAGGGTTAATATTTTGTTATGTTAGAGTTAGGGTAGTTAGGGTTAGTTTTCTTTTTGTAGGGTTTTTTTTTGTTTCTTTTTCATTTTTTTTCTTTTCTTTGTCTGGCCTCTACATTAGCAAATTCTGCCTAAACCTATCTTACACATGAGAGATAATTCAAACATTTGTAAAATTAAACTGTGAAATGTAAAATGATAAAACCATGCACAGTAAAACACGCTTTAAGATGTACCAAAAGGTTATATACATATATATATGTATATCATGTATATACATGAGATACCAAAAAACCTTGTTTCAAAAGATCAAAAAACAAAAAGTCAAAAAAAGAGTGAGCAAAATTACAGATGGTAGTAGCCATTTAGTTGATACGGGACACCTCTTCTATTAGGGCTAAATACCCTATGTAGGTGAGTTCCCGGTGAACTTCAAAGTTATGAATATGGAGATCAGTAAGAAAAGGCCAAAGTGGAACAACTTCCCCATGTTCCAGGAACTAAGGAATATCATCCATGGAGGGAATCTTGATGGTCGGGTGTGCAACGGATAGGATAGTATCCAAATTCTCCAGATATTTAGGCCTCACTATCAAATTGGAAGCCAAGCAATGATCTTCAACAGGTAGCCCAATATCTAGAAGAGACACTACAAATTGAGAAACCACATCAGAATAGAAGTGAAAGTAGCAACTGGATTCAACATACTTTTCCCCAAGGACTAAGCACAAATTTTTCATAGTGAAATTGGAAGTCCTAATGAAGAAAACCTTTTCAAGCCTTTGTGGTGTGATACTCCCTAAGAAAACATTCTAGCGGTGAGAGCAGTTTAAGAAAATTGGAGTATCCATGGCCAAAAAGTAAATGCAAATGCACAGAGAAAAATTACAAAAATAAGATAAGAAATATAGAAAGAAAAAGTTTAAAGAATTTAAGAAGGAATGTAGAATTTATAGAAAACCATAAGAATGTTGTGGTACATAGTTTCCTTGAGTGAATTTTTGGAAACCGTAAGCAAGGTGGTAATTGGATAATTATCTTTAGAGTAAAAGGTTAAATCAAATTAATTCTTTGCACATAGTGTGTGATAAATTGCTTCAAATTTGAGCCGTATGAAAATTGTGAATCAAGAAAGTTGAAGATTTTGAAGTTAATAGTGGTCATTTCTTTTTTTTAAAGAGTTGTATTAATTAAGGAGGTGCTTATGTGTGTGGAATATAAAGGAAAATGAAGTTGGCAAGGCAGTACATGTCATCACCTGAGTAAGTTGAAGGAATAATACATGTGAAATAAGGCGTGCAAATTTAATGAAAAATAATGTGATTGTGTTTCAAGGTAATCATGACATTTTTGATCCATTAATGAAGTGCAGTGTCATCAAATTGGAATTGCTAGCAGAATTTTTTAGTAGTTTCCATAAAATTTAATCAAAAGGGTGGTAACTAATGTTTATAAATTTAGATTTAAATTTGGTGATTAAATTGTTGGTTGCTAAATTTTAATTTATGCATATTTTCTAACATATAGTGAGTTATAGTTAGCTAGGATTTGGCATAAAGTAGTGAAATTTAGCTGGAAACACCTTTGCGGAACCCTTTTCCTAGTACCTACAAAACAATATGAATAAATGAGTTAGACAAGGAATTACAAGCTAAAAGAAGGATTCCCCATGAAATCCATTTACAAATCAAACTAGGAATGAAAATATGCAAGAACGCAAAGAAAATGATAGAAACTAGATTCAATCCTATTTCAAATAGCAAACACTTGATCCCATGGGGAATTGGTGCCAATTTGATGAGAAAATTGGCCCTTTCCCAATTCCTATGATGCAAGATTCGAATGTTGAAGAGATTGATCCACTTTGTTGATGAAATGTGAAGACTCCAAGCCAAAATCTGCAAAACCTAGCTAAGAATTCGAATGATGGATAGAAGTGAGTAAGTATTTTAGCATGATAACTTTACTTGGATTGTGGATGATAAAATGAGGAGAGGAGCTCTTCATTTATAGGATTTCAAGATGGATGAATTCCCAAATTTGAGCAATGTGGGACTAACATTCATCCAATGATATGGTGTCACTTGTCAAGCTATGAATGGATGATGGTTGTGCAAGATTTGGGGTTTGTGCCAATAAATGCCAATATTTAAAATTCAAATTTGTTGAAATGACATGCAAGAGGGAAGGGAAAATGCAATAAATGCCACTTGGCTCAAGGAAAAGGACATGTAAGAGGTTTTAAATACCTTGTTGGATGTACATGTTGACTTGGAATTTTTGAATTCAAATTGAGAGAATATTCCAAAAGATGCCATGTGAGGGAAAATAGGGATTTAATAAATGGATTAAATCTATTTTCATGTGCAACTTGCATTATCTAGAGGATGTGACATGAGATGAAGTTAAATTAATCAAGGGTTAATTAATTTAACAGGAGATTAGATGATGTGACTTATTTGACTTAGATTTATGGATTTATTTAAATCAAATAAGAGAGGAATATGATAAGAGGCTAATTAAATAATGATTTTGATTTATTTAATTAAAAGGGATGGTGTTAGATTAAATCAAATAAGGTTTTAATTTATTTAATTTAATGGACGAACTTTAGAGATTTTAATCAAATAAATTGATTATTAAATAGGGATAGTGGGTCGGATGGAGTTGATTTAATTAACAAGAGAGAGAGTAACTTAATCAAATAAAATGATTTATTTAATTAAGAGCGAATATTGATGAATTTAATCAAATAAGGGGATTTGATTAAATG